>LOND01004040.1:14379-26189 GCA_014220965.1 Paragonimus kellicotti
TGAATTCACACATGCAACTAACACGGAGAAAGTAGTTGTAAATTGGTATTCTGTCGCTCCACAGGAGAAAGACACAATGCTGAATTGAACAGATTATCCTTAGCGTGTCAAATCGGTTGTTGTAGAATATTAGCTATTACAGAACTGGACAAAAACGTCCCGTTGGGAAAAAATCACGCGTGCGGATACGAGTAGTTGGTTGGGTACCGTGCTCAGATTTTCATTAACACAGACAACCATAGACAGTGATACATGGTTGAGTCGGATGCACAATTTGATCAACGCATATGACTATAACGGAGATAAGAGATGAGCGTTAGTATTTATGTCTAAACGTATTAATTAAAGATTAGGATGGTCGTACCAACCGAGTCGTAGAATTGGTCTAATTAAGCTCAGTTTGTAAAAAATGTCCCACTTCAGCAAGTCGCTTAGTAGATCGAAGAAAAGTTAGCAGTATGAAACACAAACGTTAACGCAGTGTGTTCGGATTAACTCTGCTAATCTAACCACAAAATGTGTGAGCAAAGATGTCTCTAGCATGGGAGACTAACGAGATTATAGTACCGTTAACTGACCACCAACTGTTTTCAATTCTTAGCATCAATACAATAGTCACCTAGCTTGTGTCATACTCCAATCGGTTGAGAGACCCAAAAGAAATGTTTGGCTTCTCATCTGATTGGTTAGCCTTCGAAAGATAGCATAAAAAGGGAATCCCATTTTTGCTAAAACTGTAGATTGTTTTGAGCAATTGGACTGATAAATCTCTGTCTAGCTTCGTTCCACGTTACTGAAAATCTACAGAATGGGATAACTTGAAGAAGTAAAAAGGATGATAGACACTGAGCAAGAAAACATCTGACTAGTCGGTAGGCTCGGACAGCACGCATAAATTGTGTTCCAGGATATCCACAAAGCTGTTGCAATTGCTTACTGCTTGAAGTGAAGCAGACCTTTACTTGGTTAACGCTATAACAAAGAAACTTGTAAACAGCTCATATTGTCCGTTCAACAGTCACAAACGTATGAGATTCGCATGGAGGAGTAAACCGGATTTTATTACTTGAGACATAATAAACAGTTCAACGTAAGTCAACACATCCATAATGATACCAGAAGGTAACAGTTTTAACTCACGTGAGCGACCCAAGGAATTTTGGCTAGACGTTTGAGTTGATTCCGAGCCTTTTGGGTTTGTTTTTAAGGCGATATAACAAACAGCAGCCCCGTAAATTACAGCAATGCTTTCTGGCTGTGTTAGCATTCACACAGGCACAATGGTACAGGAGGAATTGAAAGAGAAATATGAATGAAATGAGTTTATCAGGACAAACAGTATACGAACTGGTTATGAGATCACGTTGTTGATGTCAAAACAGTTTGTTGGTTGCAGCAAAGGTCAGAAAGTAAAGTTTCAGGCTAGTTCATTGGGTAAAACCCGAAAAACTAGTTGTATCCACATGTTTTACAGATGCCAAATAGTATCTAGAACTATAAAATGAATATACAGGGAGTTAACTTGTTATTTGTATATGAAGCGCTCAAAACAAGCAAAGTGAATTATCACAAGATTTGCTTTCAACTATGTGGTACTGAGATGACCAGTTATGCTAGAACAATACATATATCATAACCAGCGATGAAACCAAGTTTTTCTTGATAAATTGACATAAAATGCAGGAACACATCAGTGATTTCCGATGGTCCATAACTACCAGATGACTATGAAAAGAAAATTAAGTTGTGAAAAGAAAGACCATAAACAGAAGAAGAGGAGTGGAACTAACTACTAAAACTGCCAATATTCAAACATTCACACGAAGGTGGCTACCTCTACATTAGCGTTCGTATATCAATGTTCCAACAATCGAGTTAGAGTGAAAGTAAGACGTCATTAACATGACAGCTTCCTGAGGGCTTTCACTGCACCGCGTCATTAAGTGCACTTACATCACAGACAACAACTCTGTCATATTACGACTAAATTCACGACAATGAACTCGATTAGCCGTCATCGCGTCTGAAATCTACAGCCACTAACTGCAGCAGTGGCGAAGGTCTCAGTTTGGAAAACGAATCCTGCCTACATTGGCTAGCTCGTTGATGAACGATTTCATTTCTCTACATCCACTCTCTACCCGTCCACCTAGCGTTTTACGGTAATCGACCATAGCATCGCCCAGATAATGCTTGTTATGGCGGATCAACAGCTGGAATCCTTCATGCATAGCTTATTCATCTAAGTCTGTGCATGTTTAATACGTGAATGAAAGAACTCATTTGGCGCTCACTACCGACTGTCCGCTTTCTAACATCAGTCGTGAGTGCCAGTGTGAACTGCTTGGGAAACCCCGTTGGAATGCACAGGCTACTGGAAGATCTAGCGGATTCTATCAGACAGTGAGATGTGTTCACAACTCTGAAACTTTTGAGTTCTCAATGTGACCTTGCGGCTTATCTGGTAGTGCACTTGCAGTGACTAGGCATTCTGTTCGTGTCATTGAATTGAATCCGACATGAACACAGATTCTTCGACATCATGTCTACCTGACAGTCAAACGTTAAATGAGCATGATAGATAATACAATTGAGTTTAACCAGTCAGAATTTCGTTGAAATTGCTGGATGTAATTAAACCCTTGTTAATTGTGTGATTTTTGAGAACGTGTGAAATATTTCAAGTTGAATGAACGTATGATACAATTGTCTGTGATTCTCACCTTCAATAATTTTTCTGCTGTCTCGAATCCGTTGAAAGACCCCTTCTGGGTCTCATCGCATGCTTACTCGGAAGAATTCGCTTGAAAGTCATTACCGACTACCTGCTTTCTATCTGTCTTTTACTTACTTGTTGTTGCTATCCGATGCAAGCGGTCGAACGCAGACATCGACGGTCAAATACCTGAAGGTAGTTCACACCTTCTACCGCGAATGGTCAAGTTTCACGTAGGTACTTAACACGATATGTACTTTCCTCTATATATGCTACTCTTAAGCTTAGAGGAGTTGTCTTTGTGTCGCCAGATGTGTCCTCCGTTAGCAGATATTATAACAACTTCGGTCATATGAACCTTTGTTTCCTTTCCAATATCTTCGCTTCTGTTGGATTAACTTCCTGAATAGACAAACTTTTAAACAAAATCCCTGATGTCGGGACGTCCTGCGTCAGTAATACGGATAGGCATGAAGAGTGCGATGATGTTTCCTTAGTTAAAAACATATGGACAACTAACTGAGAACTGTCTAGTTGAAGGAGACTGAAGTAATCAATGCCACATGAATGGTATTAGTTACCTAATCAAAACAATTTGTTGCAACGTGTAAGGTAAATGCCACGCTATAACAGAATCCGAAACTTTAACTCTAGAGTGAGCTTTTTATGTGAATCAGCCTGTCAGAGGAGGTTGACTGTCTAACAGTCAACAGAAAGTAACAAACACAGCTCGCGATCTGTTGATAATGATTCCATGCTGTTAACATTTTGTGAACTGAGTCAACTGAAGAAAACTCTTCGATTTTCATTCTATTGAACTATCGTCATCTTCATCTTGTTCGGTTGCTCAACCACTAGCGATCCTAAACCAAGAGATTTCAACGATGATACGAGGGATGCTAATATAGAGAAATATGAAACAGTTTATCTTCAAATTCACTGAAGTGTATCAGACAGTTAAGCCATACCTCTTCTTGGGTCATCTGTGCAAACGCCTCCAGAGCAGCCTCAATTTTCGTTTTGGAACCAGTAGCCAAAAGAACCATATTTGTGAGGAAACGATGTCGTTTCTTGCACTTGATCACGCGTAAATCCTGCAACAAACAAACAAACGTTTTACAGATTAATACAGATGAATGGTTCATTTGTTAATTCGACTTATAACATTATGGTTGATAATTATTACCACATGTGCTTTGATCTCTTCCCCTCATGTGCAACCACACACAAAACATGACTGGTTCTATAAAACACATACCCGCATTCACATGTTAGTAGTACTGATGTGTAATTTTTGAATGTTTAATCAATTCGTTGTGTGTAGTGTGTTGTCATGGAGCAGCAAATAAATTCGTACTTACTACGCTTTCTCTCCAGACTGATCCGTGCAATACTGATGAGCTTTTGCCAGAAAGTAAGACTCGAGTTAAGCATCTCCTTTAAGAGTTTCGCGAGCCAGATTGCACCATGTGCGATCAGACTTGAATTGCAGATTAAAGTTATAGGATTTAAATTACTAATAACTCTATATGAAATCCGTACATTTTAAAAGAGTGGTTCCGCGATGGTGGCCGATTGGGAAGAACACGATGGATAGAAATTTTGAAATTGTCTACACTGTTCGCCAGAACTACTTCAAAGCTGACGAAAACTCCTACCTCAAGTACACCCTTCTGTCACATCCGCTGCTGGGTTACTCTTCATATCGTAGTTTACTTCACGAAGCTAATGAAGTTACAAGAGTCAGCCATCATAGAAGCGGTAGCTCAAGTAGGATATTCCTTGACCTGTACAAATACAGACGCCTGCAGCAGTTGTCTGGGGTCCAGTGGCTTAATGAACGCAGAATCAGATGTGTTATTGTACACAACGTGCCTGCATCAGAAAACTCTGCTATAATTCTTCAAGTACTGTATGATTTGAACAATTAGGAAATTTCTAGTGAGGGGTATCGGTCTACATGATCTGCCATTCACTGACGTTGAAATGTTTGTTCCCGCTGGCGCGCTTGTCTTCGGTAGTTACGCATCGATTATTGACAGTAACCATCCTAACAGAAGACATGAGGAAACAGGTGCATGCAGCTTGACTAGAAGCCGGCTCACAGCCGTCTTTCGGAATCGGATATAATTTTGACAGACCAACAAACATCAGGATCTGAGTGGAGGCAACTGAATGTTATCAGAAACTCATTGTAATTGCTCCATTTGACCTGCACGAAATTGCCTAATCCGCTTCAGGAGTTAAAACAAACCCAGCTTTCAGACCTTCCAGTTGAAGATAGCCGTTCGAAAGCACAACACCGAACACTGATTCAACCTTTCTTATTCAGTGTATCCTTCAAACGGATTCATCTGTTATGCTTGCTGTAAGCACTGAAGCTGGTATTGTTCTTACATGAAAGGTTTCATTCGTCAACAAACTGGACCAGCTGGGCGACCTCTGTGTCCTACAAAACCCGTATACAGTAGGAACTGGTGAGATTTAGTGTAGGATGGAAATGTGGAACGGAGAAATGTTTATCCTTGAGATAATAATTTTTCCTAGTGATAAAAAGACCAGTAAAGGCTGTACTATAACTCTTTTTTCTGGTTCGCATTTGAAAACTTCAAGTATTCGTGATAGGGTGCTATTAGATTTCTTGCAATCAGTCTAGCAAGTGGTTAGGGTCACTCCAAACTTGTTAAACTGGCATAATTGACGAATCGTCTTCGGTGCAGAGGGATGTCAACATGTATTTGCCCAATGTTCGACGTTGAATACCATCTATAGTTTACAGTCAAACTTTAACGGTTGGAGATTTTAATCACCCGGTGTTAGTTAATACTGCAACATCTTCCTCTGCGGGAGAACGTTTCGGTACAGTGATCGAATCTGGATTATTGCTGCATGTCCAGGAGGAAATCGGTTTGTGGTATGTCCAACCATCATCTTTTTATGATTATATTCTTAGCAAGGAGGTTGAAATGACAGGAAATCTAAAAACCGCAGCCCCACTTGGTCATAGTCGTCACCGGTTGATTGAATTCAACTACTCATACGGAATCAGATAAAATATTCCCCAAAATATGGACTTAAAGGATTATCACAAGACGACTTTTGCAAGGCTCGGTACACAGCGCAATAAGGTTGCATAGTCTGGCCGCATCAACACACTCAAACCAGATCATCACTCTCAGGCCAAAGCTGAGAAAATTTCTGATGAAGTTAATAACCATGTTTCGACAGTATCTTCAAGCTAATAAAAAGCTTAGACTTCTAGGAAATAGACACAAGCGTTTGAGTACATAGGACCCTTCAGTTCAGAAGAGGTACGAACTAAAACACACTAAACTTGCGTTTTGTAAGCGTATCATGTGGGGCAACCAACTCCCGTCTGTTATCAGGCAGGACGGATTTTACCATCAACGCGGTCTTGTTTTAAGGGTGAAGACAAATTGCAAGCTTTTCTTTAGCGAAGTCGCATCACACAGTGAAGAAGGTTGGTAGTTACACAACTTGCAACCTATGGTGTATTTATAAATACAGGTATGGAAATTGTCACCACTGTTAGCAAACAATATGTCACTGCGTATTGTTGCAAATCTTGAGCTATTTTTGAGCACACAGGTAACAGATTAGCTGAATCATCCGATAATCTAGTGTCAATAATCAGAATCAAATTCGAGAACCTAACTGCACACAAGTTACCTGACCGAGATCTGATATTCCCTGTTTTTCTAAAAACCAAGTCACCGAATAGGCAGAACCACCAACAGCAGCTTTTAATCCTCTCTTGTAAAGTGGCTGTCTGTCAACAGTCTGGAACTAGTTCATAAACACCCCTATATTCAAAGATGGATACGGGGATAACCCAGCGAACTGTCGACTAATAACGTTGCTTTCCGTGGTTTTCAAGGAATTGGGAGCATACTAAATGAAGCTTTCCGAGTTAAAGTAGTAAACATGGAACTTTTCATCCAAGAAGAAGCAAGGTTTCTCTAGAGATGTTCATGCTCCATGAATCTGCTGATTGTTTGGATGGACAGATGTTGCGAAGGCATGATCAGCCACTGGTGTTACTGATCTCGAGTTTCTTTTATTTTTTTAATAGTTGAATACTGACTTAGCTATTTTTAGTAATTACGTCCACCCCCCTTCTTCTGTTTTTTTCCTCCTGTCAGTGACTTGTTTCAATTTTCTCATATTTGTATGGAAGTTATGCCTTAGTGAGAACTACTGATGTATTGGTGTCTATGTTGATGATCATTTGTGTGCTTCTTCACAATGAAATACATTCCTTTTTGTGTGATACTTTACTCACGCATGAGTCAGTGATATATTTCTCCTCTTCAAGTAAATTCATTGATTCGTGAGTTCTTCAAAAACATTTTCAACCCAAGTAATTAATGTTCTCTACCTATTTCCGGTGAATCGGGACAATCTGACGTTAATGCCTATCATCCATTATTTCATCGATCTACTGTCCACTAACATCGGTGAACCCATATAAACATATTGTCGACGAAGCACAGAAGACAAGCTTGTTTGATACGCATATCTTCTTCATAGATCGCTGTTCGAGCTTGGAAATTTCGTACGTTGGCAAATTACACGCTCAAACTGCTTGTGATATACACAAAGTTGAAGAGGATCTTACATCCGGTTTTGATTTAATTGTTTTCCTTTTAACGCATCTTAGGATTGGAACTGACTTCAAAGTTAAACATCGATGATCGTGTCATTCGTAAACAAAATTTCAGTCAGCTCGACCACATTCTTTCATCCACTTATCTGTCCGATGAAATTTGAGCACACAGAGAGAGAGTGCATGATCGGTGTTGCGTGCGTACAGCATTCATGTATCACTGGTCCAATATGATGAGCGTCAGAATGATAAGCAGCCCTGTGCACTTTCATCCTATGACTACATTACACTTGTTGCACTAGGTTGATAAAACAGCGTTAATTTAAAAGAACTCTCTCTCTCTGTGTGTCAGCTAATCCGGAAAATCAAAACTTCAGTCGTTGCAATCTCCTTCAATCCTACAGGTTTAGCTGTTCTTCGCTATGTGATAAGTCGTACTCATAACTGTTGCCGCAATATTGCTGCCGTTCTTTTCACGTCAAATGCCAGAATATTAATTTACGCGTGTGGTACTACATTTCGTACAGATAACAGTGTTTTAACAAATTTTCTTAGTTTTCGTTTCACAATATATCTACGATTGTTTTTATATTTGTAAACTAGTATTTTCGGTCCTTGGGTTATATTCAGATTACTAAGTGGATTCATCGCTGAGAATCAGCCGAATTTAGCTCATTGTTCTAGTCTTTCACCATTGTTTGTCGTTGAAATTTGTCTACTTTCATTACGGACAATACTGTTTTAACTCATCAGGCTGAACGTTTTTTACCAGTTTTTCCTCAACGTAGGCATAGCCTTCAAGTTCCAATTTCTTAATTCCCTAATGAGATTATCTCGGTAGTTTGTTAGTCGACCATCATAATCAGTGACTTGGAGCAAGATTTCATGCTTTGTTACAATCCGTTCATTGCTCTCTCTCTGTAACAAAGCATAAACAACAGTGTGTTTGGTTGTGAGGCTCCAATCTTTCCGGCAAATTTGAAATCGTTTCCAGTCCTGAAACACTATTTTTGGCTCGTTCCCGAAGACGGTATACAAGCTTCTAAAATGCGGTGCAGTAGTAAATTGGACTCGGCAGACGGAAAACATGTATTATTATACCTGTCTATTGATGCAGGTTGCGTCTATTTACTATCCAAATTCCGTTTATCTGGCGACTTATTAAATATGAGGTTCCGACTGGTTCATTTGCAAATATATTCCTGTAAACATTACTTGCTTACAAAGTACGTTCCAGAGACAGTGATAGCGAGCACATGCACTCAACCCCATTCAACTTGCCATGCAATGAATACTCATACCATGAATATCTGCCTCATAGTTTGAATATGTCACCATCGTACGCTACAATTTCCATGATTATCCGCCGGATGTAAAATAGTTCATGAAACACAGAACAAAGATCTTCAATTATGCGTTCTAGTTTACGTGTTTGTCAGTGTGAAATTGTGTTAGACACTTTTTAGATGTAGAGACAAATGGGCAGAACTAGATAACAGGAAATTTCAGTGAAGCTGCTGGCGTGCACTCGTATGAGCAAAGAAAGCCGGAATACAATGAAATGATATTCCGTCAGTTATATGCGTTTAATGAATTGTGAGACTGGACCAGAATGACGAATAGCAAACAGATAATGTAGATTGTTTACCATGCACGTGCTGATCGAGTAACGTGTTAAAACTCAGCCGATTCAGCCATGATCAAGCAGTTGTATAGTGAATTTCAATGTGAACAGACAGTAAATAAGTAGTAGTTCTGTCAGTAAAACTAGCCTATCTACTTCATAACCC
Organism: Paragonimus kellicotti; assembly: GCA_014220965.1. Classification (NCBI taxonomy): domain Eukaryota; kingdom Metazoa; phylum Platyhelminthes; class Trematoda; order Plagiorchiida; family Troglotrematidae; genus Paragonimus; species Paragonimus kellicotti. The sequence goes on from LOND01004040.1 coordinate 23,513, forward strand.
AATTTCAACGAATGACTTCATTAGGCGTTCATCCTTATTCAATGGGAGGAAATGAGTCAGTGGATGATCGACAGTGTGGATTATTCTGTAGTTGAAAATTAAGCTTTATCTGAGGTCTCTGAAATCTGCTGAGAAATGACGTAATTTTGCTGGTCCACCTGGGTTTGTAAATTGCATGTGTCATGTAATGCTTCCAGTGACCTGTCTTTGAACGTGCTCGATAATTGCCAAAGCTCTTTACGATAAGGACGACAAGCCTGAATGATCGTTTTCAAGTGAGGACGGATTATGGAACGAACACAATGGGTGGAATGTCCAGGAATTATTCGAAACATAGTTAGTGTCAGTTCCGATATTTTGTCTATGGCTACGTAGTCCGTAGACAGTTTTACAAAGTGTTTCACTGGAGTAGCTTTCTGTCTTCAATGTAGCAATTAGCATAATTTTAATGGCAAATATACATGGCCTTACATTTGTTAACATTAAATGGCACAGCATTTTCTATTGACCGCTGTTTTAAACAATCTAAACCACTTCGCAAGGTTTCTGTATCCTCCGGATATTCTACAATTTGCAAGACTTTAGTGCCCTAGGCGCAAGGTAGCGTCGGCGAACTGACGTTGAGGAACAGAATATAAACGAAAAGAATAAACAAAACGACCTTTAAAATGGGTCTTTAGAAAGCACCACTGTTAGCAGGGAGCCAATTTGATAACTCTGCGCTCACCGTGACGCTGAGTGTGAGTCTACTTAGTCTTCAAGACACCTGAGTAAGCGATCGTCGAGGCTGTAATTATGCAGCTTTCTTGACGGGATCGAGAGTTCAACCCTACGAAGGTGGTGAAGAAACTCGAGATCAGTAACACCAGTGGCTGATCATGCCTTCGCAACATCTGTCCATCCAAACAATCAGCAGATTCATGGAGCATGAACATCTCTAGAGAAACCGTGCTTCTTCTTGGATGAAAAGTTCCATGTTTACTACTTTAACTCGGAAAGCTTCATTTAGTATGCTCCCCAATTCCTTGAAAACCACGGAAAGCAACGTTATTAGTCGACAGTTCGCTGGGTTATCCCCGTATCCATCCTTTGAATATAGGGGTGTTTATGAACTAGTTCCAGACTGTTGACAGACAGCCACTTTACAAGAGAGGATTAAAAGCTGCTGTTGGTGGTTCTGCCTATTCGGTGACTTGGTTTTTAGAAAAACAGGGAATATCAGATCTCGGTCAGGTAACTTGTGTGCAGTTAGGTTCTCGAATTTGATTCTGATTATTGACACTAGATTATCGGATGATTCAGCTAATCTGTTACCTGTGTGCTCAAAAATAGCTCAAGATTTGCAACAATACGCAGTGACATATTGTTTGCTAACAGTGGTGACAATTTCCATACCTGTATTTATAAATACACCATAGGTTGCAAGTTGTGTAACTACCAACCTTCTTCACTGTGTGATGCGACTTCGCTAAGAAAAAGCTTGCAATTTGTCTTCACCCTTTAAAACAAGACCGCGTTGATGGTAAAATCCGTCCTGCCTGATAACAGACGGGAGTTGGTTGCCCCACATGATACGCTTACAAAACGCAAGTTTAGTGTGTTTTAGTTCGTACCTCTTCTGAACTGAAGGGTCCTATGTACTCAACGCTTGTGTCTATTTCCTAGAAGTCTAAGCTTTTTATTAGCTTGAAGATACTGTCGAAACATGGTTATTAACTTCATCAGAAATTTTCTCAGCTTTGGCCTGAGAGTGATGATCTGGTTTGAGTGTGTTGATGCGGCCAGACTATGCAACCTTATTGCGCTGTGTACCGAGCCTTGCAAAAGTCGTCTTGTGATAATCCTTTAAGTCCATATTTTGGGGAATATTTTATCTGATTCCGTATGAGTAGTTGAATTCAATCAACCGGTGACGACTATGACCAAGTGGGGCTGCGGTTTTTAGATTTCCTGTCATTTCAACCTCCTTGCTAAGAATATAATCATAAAAAGATGATGGTTGGACATACCACAAACCGATTTCCTCCTGGACATGCAGCAATAATCCAGATTCGATCACTGTACCGAAACGTTCTCCCGCAGAGGAAGATGTTGCAGTATTAACTAACACCGGGTGATTAAAATCTCCAACCGTTAAAGTTTGACTGTAAACTATAGATGGTATTCAACGTCGAACATTGGGCAAATACATGTTGACATCCCTCTGCACCGAAGACGATTCGTCAATTATGCCAGTTTAACAAGTTTGGAGTGACCCTAACCACTTGCTAGACTGATTGCAAGAAATCTAATAGCACCCTATCACGAATACTTGAAGTTTTCAAATGCGAACCAGAAAAAAGAGTTATAGTACAGCCTTTACTGGTCTTTTTATCACTAGGAAAAATTATTATCTCAAGGATAAACATTTCTCCGTTCCACATTTCCATCCTACACTAAATCTCACCAGTTCCTACTGTATACGGGTTTTGTAGGACACAGAGGTCGCCCAGCTGGTCCAGTTTGTTGACGAATGAAACCTTTCATGTAAGAACAATACCAGCTTCAGTGCTTACAGCAAGCATAACAGATGAATCCGTTTGAAGGATACACTGAATAAGAAAGGTTGAATCAGTGTTCGGTGTTGTGCTTTCGAACGGCTATCTTCAACTGGAAGGTCTGAAAGCTGGATTTGTTT
>LOND01004042.1:18995-29083 GCA_014220965.1 Paragonimus kellicotti
GCTTCAGTTTTTGGGCGGTCGTGTATTTTTATCCATATAATCAATGCATACTTCCCGTTCACTTTCCCAAACGATGGTATATTCACTCACTGTTAACCGTTCCATCACTGCAGTCGTAATTGCTGTCTGATTAGCCTTGAAAGCCAGACACCTTTCACTTGATTGATCATCGGAGGATGAAACGGACTGTCCTCAACATTGTACATTGCATAACGAAAGTTACAGTTTTGGAACTAAAAGTTTACGATCGAAATAGTCATTTGCAAGGATCTTCCAACCACAACACTGGCTGACAGTCATGTTATATCGTTTTTTGGACGAACCATATGAAATAACTAAGCATATCAAGAAACTACCAGGGGCAATTGGCTTCTGTTGGGAAGGTACTCGCTGTACTTTTGCACTGTAGCCACAGAGAGTGAAGGTCTTTGTCACTGAAGAAAGAACCGATGTTCTCAGTTCAAAACAAATGCTTTGTATATTCTGAAGTGATCAGGTATGTCGAGTTTATCTGGAGGGATTGCCCTTGATGTCGACCATGTCCAAGCAAATAGTGGCTCCCGAGGTGTCTGCGAGCGTAATACGCACGATTAACTGGCATACTATCTAGTCTATATTGATGGCAATAGGGAAGAGGTTGTGGTCAAACTTCCTCCAATAAGTGTGGAAGTGAGCGCCTGTTTGGATTCCAGCGCACCTTCTACTTGAAGGTAGACAGCTATGAAATCTAGCCATTTAATGTGATGTGCAGATTCTTCAGGACTGGCAGAAAGTTGAGTAGCAGAATTGAGCAGCCTCGCCTTTCACAGACGTTTAGCTACCTAGTCCAAAAGCAGGCTTCTGCATTTTATGCAACTGGTCCGTATGTACCAGTTACAGGTTGAAAAAAGATTACAGCATTCGGTTTTACTTTGAAGAAAAATGACTACCTCATACACTATATATCATTATCAAAATACCAACTTAAAAGAATCAAATATATAGACTGCGCTGACTAAACTGATTCCACTGGAAAACCCGTTTATGGGTGATCAACGTGCTAAGGTAGAGAAATATGGTCTAAAACTTACCCTCTCTAGGAACTACAATATTACTCAACTGTATACGCCAAAGCGTGCAATGTCACTTCCAATCTAAATACACAATGGAACCAGGACGACTTTGTCACATCCCACATGCTCCTCAGTTTATCATGTCATCATCATCATAGACAGCAATACATCAGTGGTTCACACTGATGCTTAACTGCCACACAACCACGAAGAAGAACAAAGGAAAAAAAACTTATATAGGAAGAAAGAAGAAAACAGAGGAGGGGAGGGGAAGTGGACCTAACTACTAAAAATAGCTACGTCTATATTCAACATACAACAAGGCAAATAATACTCTGTGAGTCGCGAGGGCCCCAGCCCGGGAGACGAACCCGACCTACAGTGGCCAACCCCTTCGTAAACGATTTCATTTGTCTACGCCAGGTCATCATCTGTCCACCTTGCGCCAGTCGGCCGCAGCGTCGGCAAACAGTGCTCGGTGTGGCAAACGACTAGCTGGCATCCTTAGTACATGACCCAACCATCTAAGTCTGTGCAAATGTAGCGACTGAACAAAGAACTCGTTTGACAATCAGTGCCAAACACCCGCTTCCTAACCTCCTCGTTGCTTACTCGCTGGTGCCACCCGATACGAGCGATTGAACGCAGACATCGGTGGTCAAATACCTGAAGACGGTTCACGTCCTCTACCCTGAGTGGCCAGGTTTCGCTGCCGTAAAGTAATACAGCCCTCACTGTTGTTTGATATACACGACCCTTAAGCTTTAGGGAAATACCTCTCTGTCGCCATAGGTGTCTTAGATTAGCGAACACCGCCCTAGCCTTGGAAATACGTGCTAAAAGCAGACCGAATACCAATTCGACAGATTGAAGCGAACAAAAATAATCAGAAGAATAATTTCGTACAGTCATGAAAATTTGTCACTGGTTTTCAAGCCTATTATTCTCTTCTTTGAACACATCCTGCAGTTCGCCAAAACCCTATAAGTCAGATGCATCCATCCGCTTCGAACTTCTAACAAGCAGTTTGTGCTTAATTTGATCTGCTCTAATGAGTAGGTGTTAAGTGAACTGAGCTCGTTCAGAGATCCGTGATTCTTTAATTTCGGTATCACTGACATATTCTTGTGCTTTATTCACGTATTTATGTTTCTAATTTGCGGTTGTCCCACTCTCTGTGCGAGCCCCTTAGAATCATGTTTGTTCTGACTGTATGAAACAGTATGCCAGATAAAATCATGCAGTGTCATTTTTCTGAGTCAATAACCACATTCTTGAAGGGAACTGGCTGTCCTAAAACGGTACAATAGTAGCTTCGTAGTGTTTCCACATCAGTCTCGTTAACATCATATGTTAAGCATATGATTTCGATATCTGACGTTTTAATCTATTGTTAAACGTTTTTTGTCCACGATTAACGGAATTCACATAGAATAAAGATCACCTGGTTGTATCGTACCTTGGGAAAATCGAATCAATAAAGCTGGATTTGACCGTCAGCATAGCTTAAAAGCAAACTGGTATCAACTGGCTACCGGAAAATCCAACCAGACCAGTGTACCATGCAATCAATAATCAAACGGTTAGTGAAAAAAATGGTGAATCATATTTTTGCACAAGCTGCACTGCGTTAGGCCTGTCAGAGAGGGAAAACTGGACACGTGTAACCAATAGGACTGCAGTTTTTAAGGTCATGTTAGTCAGACTTGCAACGTAATCCTCGCTGAAAATAGGTTCCTTGTGTTCATTAGACTACGACCCATTTCGGGAATCCTCTGGACTTCTGTGTTAGTTATTTTGAATGAGACTGATTACAATAAAAAACGAATCGTTAGATACAAGTTTAAAGCTGAATACTTCGATAACGCATTTGCTAACAATTTATGTTCACGATTCTAGCAATAGTTGAAGTCTGACAAATCAACAACGTTATAATTGATATCGTAGTACACCGGTACGCTAGATGCCCGGTAGAATGAACTACATATTAACCATTGTTTTGGCGTCGTTTATTCTTGATCTACTCCCCTTTCGGGGGTTTGGGTGACTCCAATGGTACGGTACTCACGAACAGAAACCCACATTCCAACCCTTTCGTTGCTTACTCGGTGAAATCGTGTACGTTCAGTGATATCAAAACAGCTGGAATCATTTATCTTCGACAGACCAGCAGAATGATGACTTCTCTGAAGGTAGTCTTGCAAGTGTAGTTCTCCAGATGAGGTGGGAAACCTTCTGAACGCTGAAGATTTCAAACACTGCAATAGCCTTATGACAGATTCTCACACCATCGCGAACAGTTAAATTCGAATCAAGCGGCGTCGTACTTATGAGTAGCTCAACTGATAGGAACAAAAATTATGCAGAGAAATTATTAGAACCAAATATGAGCAATTACTCCTGATCTCGAGGTTCCTACATCGCCAGGGGTTATCGATTGGAGATTCGACAGGTAGCGTGTAGTTACTAATCGAGACGATATGGGCAACCTGATCATTACTCACTAAGCGACCAGTTAGCCTTGCACGTATCAACATAGTGATCAAATTCCTCGTCATCGCCTAACTGTGAGGTGAGTGGCGCAGTGATAATATCAACGAGTTTAGGCTTCAACGAAAACAAAGGGCCGGATTCAGTCCCGCGTGCCGTGGGCAAGGATATGCCTACTGAACGAGCTAATGAGAGCGAACTCGGTCTGATACTTTCGTTTTGAAAAGGGGCCGACTGGGAAATTCGCATGGATGCGACCAGTTGCGATCAAGTTGTGGGTGATAATGTTCAACTTTAAAATTTACCAAAAACCCCGACTATCCATTATGAATTCTAAATCTTATGACCCACAGTTAAGATATGTACGAGATTTCCACTGAAATTCCCGCGGTTGTATTATGATGGGATGTCTGTGGCTGTTATTGAAATGGCTTACAGCGATCCTAAAAACGAAGACTTTCCTCCGGTATTTCTGTAATGTCACCTGATTTTGTTAACGGCAGCGTTAAATAGATGGTTTAATGGAGGATGGTGATTGTTCTCCAGCATAATTATTGTCAGTCCAACCTACAATTCGACTTCTTCCAGTTCTGAAGCTAAAGTGGAGATAAAGTCTGACGTGATATATCGATTTAAGGATGGATATGACGGAATGCTAGCTGTAGGATACGATTTGCTGAGTAGTAGCAGAGGATTTTGATTGATACAAACTGAGCAACACCAGTTAAAAGGGCCTGTTTAGAACGTCTGTTTGTGTAAACTGCAAGGTCATTTGCGAGTAACATACAGACAGTATAGAACTGGGACAACATTTGGCCCGGGTGTGCGTGTCGTCTAATAAATGTTAGCTTAACAGGAGGAATCATAAGATGTGGATATTAGTTTGGATGGTGATATTGCAAATGAAAAAGAGGAACATGATAATTCGGTCTGTTGAACTATTGAGTGTTCAGTAAAGCCAAGCGTGTACTCCTTGCAGACATTCCAAATAGTTAACACTTCCGCAGGACTATAATGTGTTTGTAGTAGTTACAGAATAGAAGTATCGACCGATCAGCTTTCCCCGTACAAAACCGTCAAAAAATAAAACCTATCTTAAAGTGAAATCAGCTAATGTGTTGAACAGTATCACACTCACTTCATTCAGTGCAATTCTTAACCTGTTACATACAGTGCTATTCCAGTTCAATCCTACACGGCTCGCTTGGCTGAGCAGCCCTTCAATTCTGGTTCGGTGTTAGTCGTGTGACTTGTCATGTTTGTACTATGTTTCAAGGTTATTTTATCCCTTACTGTCCCACTCAGGGTGTCGCATATTATCCGCTATGAAGCGTGCGTTATAATATGTGCATACTGTCGGCCAACAGAACTCAAGACTGTAGCAACCTACTTGTCGAACAGATAAATGCGTGACCCAGTTTTTAATCATTGTCTGATGGACAATATTTACCTCCACTTGTTCTAACCAGTGTAGTAGGTAGTTCACGTGACAAACTGCACGGTTCACAAGTTATCTAGAATCCGCGTTGTAGATATTGGTTTTGTCCACCACCCGGGGATACACATTAAACGAAACACATACACTTACTGCATATACTTCTATGAATGATGCGTAATAGTCACCTGGGCCGAAGGCGACAAATATGGGAACTGTGTGGAACTATTCGAAGCGAATTAGTCAAAGTAAGTTTAGGTACCCCTTGTGCATAGTATCTGTCTACCATGCCCCTGATAAGTTTTAAGCAGCTACCCTATTCTTCCTATGCAGAATTCGTTGTAAACAAAATTATTGTGGTTTGTACTGTGATTTTCGCCCAAGAAATAGTCATAAATTTCGAGTAAATTTAGTTGACCTTATAATCAATCCGTTTTCACACTAGAAGTGACATAGTTAGTATTGTACAACAGAAACAATCACAGTCCACAAAAAGGCTGCCTGCTTTAACCGAAGATATAAAAAAACACCCAATAGTTACATCATTGCTTTTGCAATCTAACTAACACGTAATGAACACACCTAATTGTGATGGGGACCTAACGAATTTGCTTAAAGTCAATATTGCTGTCATCAACATTTCATCCGTACACGTTTCAGCGGTTTAAGTCGGTTATTGAAGAATCGATAATACTATACATCTGTGGTGCGATAATGTTAACTAGACAGATTGAAACAGTTACTCACTTCGGCTGTCATTTTACTTATCAACGTTTTCAATTCGGCCTGAGTAAGCAACGGAAAAATGGTTTCTGGTCGGTACGTTTCCAATATACTTGGTTCTAGAATCGGAGCTTCATCGGTTCTCGTCGTGATCTTTGGTTTACTGAGAACGTTGGCAACATTTCCATCAACGTCTTTCGAATGGTAGCCAACTTGTAAACCAACTTTTTGGACGAGTTCTCTGTAGATTAACTCCAGAACACCCATCATATTGATCAAATGTTGCATCTCTTCAACAGTCAAGTCCGATTTCCCTCCTACACATGTGCCGGTACATATATCCACTATGCCAACTGCCACGTTCTCTGAGTCTCGCAACGGAAATGACAGATGTTGTTTGCCCAAAACGTTTTTTTCACCCGGTTCCGCTGTGTCCGCCACGCTGAACAAATGGGTTCTGGTGAATCGAAAACATTGGGCAAAATCAGTGTTCAGTGACGAGCATTCGCAAACCAGTAGAACAGCATGACAAACAAAGACGGTCAGACTACCGTCCTTCGTGTTAACAGCCAAAGCGCCACCATCCATTATTTCATCAACCACGTAGACATCGCGTGAACTGGAGGCAATTTAATTAGTTATCAGAATTAGGCTTAAGACACACAGTCTATGTGAAGAACGCATCCGAGTGGTATTAACGTGCTGCGTGATTAAATGCAATCTCCGGTGAGTTGCTGAACCACGTTCACATGACAACTGCGATTAAGTATATGTGAAGTACACAATAAGACATTCTATGTTCATTTTCGTTAGTATCAACTCTCATCGGATAGAATTTGTCAACGCGTATTTCATGAATTAAACGATGGAGCTGCAAAAGGCAAAGTTCAAGATTTCTATGTGCGCGTGCAAATTGGTTGTGTACACTAAAAGTCGATTGTAGAACACCATGAAGGGTCGGACTGTGGGTGAGAAGATTCAAACTAGTTCGCTGAACACGTTCAAGAGTTTGGTATATTAGCCTGTGTTTAACAAAAGGGTAAGCGACACTGGTGTTCAAGAGAAAACAACTGTTGACCACCAGGGGATACTTTGGTTCATATAAGTTGAACCTCACCCACAATTAATCGCAGCTGTCGACTTCCAATAAACTTTCCTGTCACTTCCTTTCAAAAACATCAGAATTGGCATGACAGTTTTGTGTTCCCTATCAAACCTATCAGTCACAAGCGAATGTGTTTGAGCATTATATGTGATGATTCAGTCGTATCAAATATGAGGTCAACGTTGCAGTCGTCAGCAGGATTACCTCATGAAGGTGTGATCGGAGTTCAACTCCTGGCCTTGGCAAAGATATGCACTAACGATCAGGTCCAGCAAGAAAGAAACTATAATGCGAGGTTTCTTTCCGAAAGCGGCTGAATGGAAAAGTCTGCGGGAATGTGATATGTGTAAGCATTTTTGAGTGAGGTCCAATAAATAGAAAACAGTTAAGCTATTGGAGCCATGATAATCAAGATGGGCAATGGTAAATGAAAGAAAATGTGCAAGCTAATGAACAATCAACAATTTGAAGGCCCATCAATCATCAGTACACACTGGCCAGTCTCATACACTGAAGTGGAACTGCTGAAGAAGCACACATTCGATAATCTTCGGTGTATGCGTTAGGTTTTACACTGGGTGAGTAATCTGCGCACAAAAATAGCGATTTTATGGCTTTATAATCCACAACATTGAACATACGGCATCATACGCCTAAGGGACTTCGTCTTCAAAATGTTTACCTTACAACAATGTCTGGTGGCAGAAAAATTGTAATTCCGTCATGTCCGGTGTGTGCAGAACCACAAAACAGTATTTAATGAAAGTACAAAACAGAGTTCACAGTTCAAATGCTTTTCCGTCATCCACCACGTTACCGACATAAGTATTCCAGAATACATACCCGTGAAATCCTTTTTGGTACACTTTGCAAATTTAAGCTGCAAAGCTTGCAGTTGTTACGTTGATCTTATCATAGGTATTAGACTTATTGAGGTTACAAATATGTTCATCGACTCAGGAAGCTTATTCAGTGGCGTCAGGGATACTGAAAATGGAATAGAGTCTAGTGCCTTCAAGTTTGTGGCGATCTGTTTTTGATGTATGTACTTTTATACCACAAACAAATGTCTCCCAGAAACTTATACAGTATTAATGCAGCGCAACTAGAAGAACGGTGCTACTCTATATTTGGTAATCTTGACCGAACCGGATTTGGGATGTGGACCGTCTCAGATACTTGACTATCACCGCTTACGTTCAGTCGCGAAATAACAAAGCGCACACGACGATAAATTTTTGGGAGCCGATATCTGGAATTAAGGGTGCACAAACTAAGGTGGCTGGTCATTTACTAAAGAGATCAGCCAGCTGTATCTCACGACGATCGCTTTTTGCCGAATAAGTGTTGAGACGGATAACCGGTGACTTGACAGAGAAAAGACGGTAGTTATCAATAGACTGGTCAATGTGTGTCGGGTTCATATGGCTGGCACATATTCTCCTGACCTACAAAGACAACAGCGAGAGCAAAAACTCATGAAATGATACCTATGTTATGCATTAATATCCCGGATAAGTGCCTTAGAGATGCAGGGTAAGCGTTTTGTTATCTCTTGAAGCACAATGCAAATACCAGTACTAGATTCAGGCAGGATTCACTTGCCGGTCAGATTGATTCAAAAGACATACCAAAGACGATTGTCAGCGAAGAACTTGATCCAGCACATGATCCAGCTAACAGATCGCCTTCAACATGCTAGACAGTGTTTGCTTAACTAGGTCTAGCAAAAATGCTACCACTCGAGTTGCCAGTCAGGCTGTGTCTATAGAGGGACGCCATAGGGTAAAACCATAACAGAAATTGTGGTACACTACCGAAGTGACCGTACATGCACAAACCATTGCGTAATAGGCATTATAATAACTTTCTGACTATCCCCAGGGCAAGTAAACAGTAGTTAACAAGCTGAAAAGTCCAAAAAAAATAAACGTGGACTAATATTGAAAAATTCTGACCAAAGAGATCAGACAAGATGGTTGGGTCATGTACTAAGGATGCCAGCTAGTCGTTTGCCGCAACAAGAACTCTTTGCTGACGCTGCGGCCGACTGGCGTAAGGTGCGAGGTGGATGCATGATGGTATGGCGCAGAGAAATTAAATCGTTTATCAAGTCACTGGTCATTGTATGTCGGGTTCTTCTTTCAGGCTAGTGACATCGCGACTCATAGATGCGGGTGACTGAAGGCTTTAGATGAGATGGTAACTAATGTGGCTCAGTGGTGTAAATGTTGTCGTTGTTTGTCCGTGCTGTCTGTGAAGTGAACGCATTGCATAGTGCAGTGCAGTGGAAGCCATAAGAAGTTGTTGTTGCTGATGCACACCTTAATTTACCTAAAGTTGTTCGGTTTTTGTTTGTGTTGCAAGATGTAGTGCATTCCTGATGTACAGTGTTTGACAGTAGGCATACATATTTGTTATCTAGATATTGTCCCCCTACCTTTCCTTTTTCTTCTCTCTTCCTATCCATTGTTTTCTTTTCTTCGTGCGTTGCTATGGCATCGTAAGCATCAGTGTGAACCAATGATGAATTGCTGTCTATGATGATGATGATGTTCATAATGTTAAGGGCGTTCAATTATCCAAGCAGCTTTTACAGAGGTTACGTCACGTTGTCATGTTTTCTACTACGCTGAGCTGTAAACAGGCGTATAACTTTAGAGATAATTTATCGTTAAAATTTCAGTGTGAATTTTGGCTTCTAATCACTGTAGACAATCGTCATCGTACCCAAATCCAGTGGAGCTGAATCCCTAAATTTGCGAACATTTCAAGCATGGCCTGTGAATAATCAGGATGCGCTGTGGGAACAAAAGTGAACGTTTTGTAGAGATGTAGCTATTGATTACAAGAGTTACTTTCAACAGGCACGATTGGACATTATAAAAACCTAATATAAAATGCGAAGTGATTATTCTTTTATCACAATTGTGATCCAGTGAATTTGGGGTTAAAACGTGTCACAGATGATTGTGATATAAATAACGTTATACACATTTGTGAACGCTTAGCATTACATAATAAATTGTCTGATAATTTCAATCCTCATGCGTATCGAAATTTCATGATTCGACATGAACGAGGTGAACCTACACATTGATAGTAAATCAGTGACACATGAATTGAAATTACACGAATGGTTCTACAGTTAATATGAAAAACAAGTCTTCTTCATTACAGTCTCGTTCTAAATCTGACAAGGTGTAAACTGTGAACGTACACTTGAAACTGATGAAATTGCACACAGTTTTAATCAACGGTTATGAAGCCGACGAAGCCAATA
>LOND01004044.1:32560-43771 GCA_014220965.1 Paragonimus kellicotti
TGATGATGATGATGATGATGATGATGATGATGATGATGATGATGATGAGTCGGGTGTTTACGAACCTCTCGTGTTCCATTGACGACCTATGTTATTTATAAGTACAATTACCCATCTGTGATTCTTCTGTTCACGTCATACCCAGTCTTGAATGGTCATTGTTGTCATCCATGCGTTCTGAGAACACTTGTGCGGAATAGAGGCTTTCTGCTTTCCAGCCGTTGGAGGGGAAATTTTTTCACCGCTCACGCTACACCTGTGAGGTAATGTCAGTGTGTTTACATACTATTCCTTATGGGGCAGGATTGTGATTTCCCTTGTTTCACTGAGCAAGCACTTATAATGGGGATCGGTTTCTCTGACGTTAAAAGCGTTATTCACACCATGGTTGGCGTCTGCTTCCGGATTATCGTCACAATTATTAAAGGCGAAGGACGTCTGTACACACGTCGCCATGAATAGCTTTCACTGTGCTTCCATTCACACTGTGTATCCAGTGTACACTCAAAGGTATAGCGCCAGAAGGCGCGTTAGTAGATAACTACGTGATGCAGCCTTTCAGTGCTGGTTAGCCGTATAAAAACGAATAACAGCAAGACTGTGGTGGTGAGTTCTGAGTTAGAACGGTAAGTAATTTCGACTCATATTACTACCTCGAAATGGCAGTCAAGCTTGGTCAATGTGTTGGTCCAGAGGAGTGATTAGGACTCCGACCTACCGATCACAACGTTGTCAGACAAGCCAAAAGAAAGCAACTAGACAAGTAGCACGGACAAAAGGTTACACTCATCGGGTTGCAAGTTTGTTGTATTCCGAAATACAAAGAAGAGATTCGAAAAAGTATCTCCAGGAACGAGTAATCCGATCACCCAGCGGTTGATCGTGACAGAGCTTATTACGCAGTACGGTCGAAGCACTGCCTAGCACTCTTAAGCCTAATGTCGTCCTAAGTGCAGCAGTGCGCGAGGCGCTGCCAAGATCAAACACTGATGTTTTATTCACTTTGTCCCTCAAGCTGGTTTGAACCACTCTACCAATTGAATCAGGCTCACGAGCCATTTGCTCCAGATGAAGTCTTCAAAGAAAACTCTGTTCTGTTGTATCATTGGGAAGTCGTCTGAGCCGCAAATAATGAATTTGGCCCTATCAGGCCAGTCTTTTCGGCGCCATGAGTCATCAAAAAGTGTCAGGAGTTAACATTCTGCCGACAGTGACATTATTTCCTCATTACCGTTATATCTTTCTCTCTTGTTCCTTATTCCTTGTACTTTTATCCTACCTTCAAGTATTCGTTGTTTTCCAAAACCGGACCATATATGTTTTATACCTAACACGTGAAGACCGCATGGAGTGGCAAACGTGCCACAATACGAGCAGAAGGAAAAAAGACATGGCGCGCACACACATGATGCCGATGCACACAGACCTTTGTTGCACGAGCGCTTTTCTTTTTCTTTCTCCCTTCCTATACAGGGTTTGCTTTTTTTCCTTCATAGGTTGTGTGGCAGTTAGGCATCAGTGTGAACCACTGATGTGTTGCTGTCTATGATGATGAACATGAAGTGCGTGAGCCCCTTTTAAAAATGAGGATGATGTTGGCCAAACCCTAGTCATTTGGAACAACCTCACTGATCCAGAGATTTCCGGAGCAGAACCATCAGCCAGTTTAACTAATTGTGGACCTCCATCTACAAAAAGGGTAGAAGGAAGTTATGAGCCGGGTGCCTTGTGACATTTCAAGAACTTGATCTCAAAGTGAGCTTTGTTTCCGAGGACAGAAGCAGTAAGCAGATCTATGAGCCACAGGCATAGTCCTTAGGCATAGTTAATGGCGCGGTTTGTTAGGTGAACTACAATTGGAAGTGCACAATCCCGCGTCCTAAGCGTCGTCGCATGTTATAACTAGGCTTACCACTGGCTTCACAGATTACCCTGCTCACATCCGGTTTTTTGCTACCAACAGCTTGGATGAGGCGGAAAAGCTTCCGAGAGTTCCCGGCAGCACCGGCTTGTTCCATTTCGATAGTGCGTTGTGCCTATCACGCCTCGCGATTCCCTCCTAGTTGCTTCCGAGAGAGTAGCGTTGCGAGCGGAGTTGTGCTCGCTGCTGGATGGAATGTTCTGGCGAACGTCAAGAAGTGCCAGTGATTGCGCGGAGACCCAACGGATGACAGCTGAACGAGAAAGTATACCACAGATGCGCAGTACATGTTTTAGAGCATTGAGCCTACTGTGTGCGCTTAATGTGGTTCAATGTCGTCGGGTTGGTGGGGACCTAGACTAAAGGCAAGAGCATACTGGTAAGCGCAACGTTTCTGTCTCCCTTCTAGTTTAGATCGTCAATTTGTGATTGACGGCGAAGTGGCTCCCACCAAAGCGCAAAGCGAACTTGGCACATAACAGTGCATGATCGGAATCCACGCAGGTGCTCCAGATTGACTTGCAATCTTGGAAACAGCCACGCCACCGATAGCTGACGACCATGTGGTCAATCTGTGTTCACGATTGACTCGGCGATGGAGGTCGCCAGGTGGCGCATTGAGCCTAGAACGTCGAAAATTAGTACTTGCCAGAAACAGACCGTTATCAGC
This sequence comes from Paragonimus kellicotti, assembly GCA_014220965.1. Lineage (NCBI taxonomy): Eukaryota > Metazoa > Platyhelminthes > Trematoda > Plagiorchiida > Troglotrematidae > Paragonimus > Paragonimus kellicotti. Next base: position 35,152 of record LOND01004044.1, read on the forward strand.
ACAGAGCTGCAACAAACGTTCACCGTTGTCTGTTCGACGAGTACCGTAAAGTGTGGGCCACGTAAGTCACGCTTGTCAGCGCTTAGCCTGTCTACTTGAGCGTTCAAGTCTCCAGTCAGTACTGCAATGTCCGTGCGCCGTGCGGTGTGTAGAAGGTTAGTGAGCTGGTGTAAAAAATCATTCTTGACAGCGTCTGAACTACGGTATGTGGGGGCACATGACGCAACAACAAACAGCGTCTGTGATGGACGGCTTTCCGATGCTCTAACCGTGCCTTCGAATCTGACAGCGCGAAGACGGTTGTTGACAAGAATCCGGTCAAACAGCGTTTTATCTGCGTATGCCCTTAGGGCAATTCCCACACCGAATTGGTCAGTAGCCTGAGCCTCACGCTCGTCGTACGTTCATGGTGAAGCAACTGGTGAAGATTGAAGTGTAGCACTGAGCTAGAATCTCGAAGCCGTGTTTTAACGAGAAAACACCTTAATGGTTAGTCTCCAAAGTAATTGCAGGAGCTGCCTGCTGACCTATTTACATGTGTTGGAACCTTGAGGGTGACAAGCTTAAATGGTGTTCGGGGGCTAGCAGGGACTGGTTTCCGTCAAGCAAACATTGTCCTGGTGTTTGACCTGTTATCATTTCGGCTATGGCTTCCGTATGGTGGCAAACCCGACCGCCGACACCACAGTCAAAGAGCTACGGTAAGGCTTTGAGACAAAATTCACAATGAATTTGAGTTCAGAAGTCCATACTTATGAGGCGATATACTTCCCGGCTGCTCACCTCGAAGAAAGGGATTATGATGAGAGCACCCACTTAAAACTTCTGGTTCAAATAAACCCTAGCTGACAGGGTAGCGGGGCGAAACGTGGAGTTCACAGTCCGTTGGATTCCGGTGACCAGTTGTGGTTTGGTTTATGCGCACATCGGATAGAGTCCGTCCATCCAGGACGCCCAGTGCACCCTGCTTGAAGTTGCGATGGGAGCAGCGAAGCAATTCAAGGATTTACCAAGGAAGTCGGATCTTGTTTAGTAGATCTGTCCGACCAGGAAGTCCAAAGCCAACAGGGCTCTTAGGACGCTTCCCTCCTGTTGCTGAGAGCTGGAGACCAGACTGGTTCATAGCCCTAGAATGGGTTTCAGCCATACAAGGTGCCCGGCACATCTTACGTACCCATTGGAGCCGGTGATTACCAAGGTGGATCATGCGCCTTCCACGGGATTTGCCCATTGTTGGCGGAGACCGGACATATCCGTACACCAGATGGACAGCATGCTATCCGGGAGCCCATATGCTTCCGTTGGGACAATCGAAATCCCTTTTGTGGCAAGGTGACACGCAATGACATAGCACCGTCAAAGGGCTCATCTGTTTTTTTTTTATGGGAGACCTGGCAGCAAACCCTGAATCCTCCACTCTCTGGTAGTACTACCGCTCAATTTTCACGCCCGCTTATTTTGCAGTTAGCCCCCACGTAGAAAGCTGCTCTCCAAGTTGTAGTCTGGGAACACACTTGGTGGCGTCGAACTATTCGACCCGTTAACCCAGCTACGGGGTTCCAGGCCAGCTGGTTGGCTGATGCATGTAATATCCACGCTATCTGGCTAGTGATTCGCTGTGTTGTCCCGACGAGTGATCTCTCGAATATGGGGCTTCGTGCGATCTAAAACAGACCAAACAGCTAGTCACCATGGTATTGACAAACGGTTGGGATGCTTAACCCGGTTGTCTTACTTCAGAGGAGAAGTGGCTGGGTGATGTGTTTGGTCTACAAGCACAACGTACTAACAACGGCGGAAGACTGTTGAAGACATTTGCATCTTACATTTTCTGTGTATTGAGTACCTCCTTTCAGTACAGGGGGCGTAATATTACATGAAGACTCCCAGTGTATCTCTGACATGGGCGCATTGATCTCACAACGGTCAGCTACAGATGACGTCATCCTGTTGACCGGCTTGCATTTTAAATCGACTATATGGCGTTGGATCGTTCTGTTGTTTACGTTTGTTTCGTCCTATCATGTGCCTGGACAATTAGGTGCTATTCGAACAAAAAGCCTGAGAAATACATGGCCATTGGCACTGACTAACAAATCGTCCTGATCGAATGAGTGATTGTGCTTAACCAACACTAGGAACGAATCGCAGCAACTCTGAAGAGGTATGTTCCGAGGGGCTGTGCAGCTGCGACATAATTGGGTTTCCGTCACGTCGGTAAACCTTGCTCAATTCCACCTGACTGTGAATAGAATGACAGCCGCCAGGAACTCGAGAGCCGACTGACTCATAGCTTGAACAGTGACCATGGGCATCAATTGGTCGAATGACGGAAAAAGGTGGGGCAAGCTTTTTTACTTGGGAATACCAGAAACCTATTTTCTGTGATTCATGGTTGTGCCGCCCGTTGATTTACTGCGAAGCATACCATACTTGTTAAAGATGGTCCGCTTATCAACTCCCAGTCGCGCTGCCCTGACAGGGCTGAACATTTCGAGGAGCCGTTTAGCTGGCTGCAATTGAACTTTGCGAACAACGAAACCTGAGTGTCCAATTAATTTGTTATAAATGGCCCTTCGTCAGTAGCAGAAGTGGCCCTGGAACTTAAGTTATTGGAGCGTAACAATTTTGACCGATCAATCTAAACCTTCACGATATCACATATCAACAAAACTGAAAAAGAGAACCTGCTTATCACTGTAAACTACGTTTCTGAGAGAGTGAAGGTTTTATCAAACGATGTGGGTCGTTGTTTGATACAGGGAAACTATTCAAGGTTAACGTGTGCTTAACGCTATCTTTGATGGTTCGCTGTAGTTACGTCGATGACGCACAACATTCGTGACCGTATTCTTTACGGCGCCACCCGGTCCTGTCCGCGACCTATGACGCTTGTAGTTCCCCTGCCTATCCTCTCTTCTGATTGCGCAGCTATGTTGATTGTTTGGACGTCCGTATGGGTCGCATTCCTCTTAGTGGTCTGGTTCAGGGTAGTGTCTCTCCATGACCGAAGATCTGTATTTTCATGCGGAAAACGTAACTGAGTAAAATCTTGTAACGACAACTCTTAACTACCGGAGTTTCACCTGTCTGCTTTTGGCTATACGTACAACGACTATTTCGGGCTCTGTTCCCCAGTCACTTGTCGTACGTGTCCTAGCTAGTGAAGTTTTTTGAGCATCAACTTTAGTTCATTCCCGCTTATATTTGCTCGGGGAAGTGCGTCGATGTTCGGTATTATATACTGCCATCGAATCCACAAGGTGCATATTAGACATTACAGACGAAACTGCCCAGTTACCACATCTTTCGTTGATATAATATCCGGGCTTCGTTGCTCTATTACAACGTGGACAGCACCATAGCCCTATTAAAAGCGGTTTTGTCCTCTTGAAGCTGCGGTCCCGCTATTTTAATTATCTACTCACCTAATCTTCAGCTTTCGCCGTTGTTCGGTTGGTCTACAAGTTCGCTTGCATTTCACTCAGACATTCGTTTACAACAGCCTGAAATCTGTGGCACGAGCTGCAGTTCATCTCAACACTGATGAAGAACAGTTTACTAAAAGCTGGAAATTAACATAGTAAGTGGAAGCAGAAGAAGTAGTGGTGATAACTCCAAGTGCGACATTGACCGCGACACGTCGACGTTTCATGTAGCGTTTCTAACCAGTGATTCGAATGATCACGAGGACCTCAGCCGACACCTGTTTACTTTACACAGTGCATTTGCTCTGGTCTTCATATTTCTTGGCCTTCTCGCTGTTTAACGCAACAGTTAGTACCAGTTAGTAACACCCGGTGCGATAAACGCTCAGCTGCCATGCGGAATGCACGACCCAATCTTCGCACGCTATGCGGTGTGTTTAGATGACCAGTTGATTTAACATCTAGAACGTTCCGGAATACTCGCGGGCGAACGGACTTATTACTCATGCTATCATCCCACTTTATGTGGTCTAATTAGTGGAGCCAGTGGTGGTCAGATACAAGTCTGTTGGTATCTTCGTCACGGTCAGGCCGTGTTTTTCAACCATGGGACAAACATATGCCCTTTCGACGGCAGCCGGAGGAAATTTCAATACCACATATGACACAGGTTGGCAAAGGCAACTCGTGCCTTTGCTATCCTCGCTGATATCTCATCAGCAATATTACAAGCTGACGAGATAGTGCTACCCAAGTATGTGAAACTGTCCACAATCTCAAGCGGATTACCTGCAATGAAGAGCGCCGGAGTGAAAATGCCTCAGTCCTGGAGCAGCGTTTTGCACTTTGAGGGTGCAATCTGCGTTTCATACAAACCAGTCTTGTCATTCACTGCGTTCAGCTTGACTTGCATGTCTTCAGCAGAAAGTCTGAACAAGACAACCCCATCCGCACACTCCACGTCGGTCAACTGTGTGCCAGGAAGAGGCTCAACACCGCTTCCGTAGTATTTTTCGAGTGCATCTTCTTTAATGTCCTCCATGACAAAATTGAGCAGGAAAGGAGGATCCGACAGACCTGGCAGTCGCTACTAGACATGACGAACATCCGAGACAGCTGTCCGTAAACTCTCGCCTTGCTCACAGAGTGAGCGTACGGTGATCCTAACTAATTCCAATGTTTCTGTGAAACTCCTTTGCGAAGGGGACAGGTTCCAAAAAACGTTACGAGCAACTGAATTGACAAGCAGTCCTTAGTTTTGAAAAGACCACGACCATCGACTGCATATTTGAGTACTGATGATCCAAAACCCACGTCAGGGTAAATTTGTGATCAGTACACCCTCGACCGGTTCTGAGCTCTGTTTGGTTTCCTCGTATCTAACTCTCTCTGGGTTTAGCGAGCCGATATAAAGTTGGGTCAGTGAGTGATTTAAGCGCAACAGACATGGAAATGATGCCTCTGTAGCTATCAGAAAGACGGCCAACTCCATTTTCGAGAATGGAAATTACCGCTGTTCTTCAATCACGAGGTATTTCTTCAGTCTCCCAAGCTGTCTAAAAGAATTCTATAAATTCTTATGTTAACATCTCTCCCCAATCCCTGGTCCAGAAGCTTCAATAATTTAGGCTCTGGGGCCACTTCTGCTTCCGTTGGAGGGCTGTCTGGAACGCGACTATTCGGACCCGGTCGTCTGTATGGTTTGGTTGATGCCAGCTGACCTCTTCCTCAAAACGTTCAGCGTACCTGTCTAATCAGCGAGGGTGACTGGTGATAAGCAAATCACCTTTTCATATATGTTCCCACCTACACCAACTCAACCATCAGTACAACCAATCAGAGAAAAAGCTTTCTGTTATTCCCAAACAAAATGTCGTAGGACGCATCCTTAGTACCATCCGAACAGCTGTCTGTTGGAGCGTACGCCGATATAATGAATACACAACGTCTTTCTGATTTGCGTCGACAGACTTTTACCGATGTATTGAGTCTGACAGCGCACAAGCGACTGTTCACTGGGATCCAATCGAGCAAACATTGCTCTGCTCTGGAACTCAGTGCGATTCCCACTCCAGCTTGACCACGAGATTCAGCTTCGGCGTCACCAGAAACCCTGAGAGAGAAGCGCTTGAATCGACAGTTATCTAGAGGTGAGCTCAAGTGAATAACGGTGCTAGAATCGTAGACTCGCGTCTCCGACACGCAGCACACATCAAGCTCCAGACTTGAGAGAGTACTAGCCAGAGCAGCTTGCTGACCGACTTGTCGGAGAGTGCGGACATTGAAGGCGCCAATGTTTACCGGTTGTCTTGGCTTTAGAAAATAGTTATCACCCGAGAGTACAGGGAAGGTGGAACAATTTGGTGGGGGGGGAGGTAAAGTCGGGAGAAAAAGTAATAATGAATGGATTATGTCTATCGGGAGAACGATGACTTTTCATATTTCCCAATCGTTCATGCCGCGGAAAGGGGTTTTCTTCGGGGACCTCACCTGGAGCCAATGACTCAAGAGTAACCCACTTGACTGAGTGACTTGCCTAGCTTGGAGACGTAGTGAGTAAGACATTGATTCCGATCACTGCCGCACGCAGGAGATGTACTCGGAACTACACCAAACTTTCAAATGATATCGAATATCTTTCGCTCGTGTTGGTTAGCACGCCGGCGGTCCCGATCAGTTTTTGGACGATCGGAATGCTATCTTCGGTGATACCTTTTCCAATCCTGTCTTCCGTAGTCGAAGGCTAACAGTACCTCAACTATACAAATTATGGTTCTCTTCTGCTGGCATCATCGCTGGGGCAGCATACACCGTAGTAATCAAATTCATGGAAAACTACAAACGAAATTACCACGGTAGGTGATGGTGAAAATATGTTGGTTAACCAGTTTTACATGGTGCTTGTTGGGAAAAGGCACTTTTTCCGAGAATGCGTCTTATTTGCCAAGAAAAATGGACTTTTCATTTTTGGGAATTTGAAATACCCTCCAGAATTCTCGAAAATTCGAGAATTCGCGCTCGCCTCTGATTGGTCCGTTGGGTGGCCTAGGCCCAAGGCCGCTCAAAACCTATAAATACAGTTGCTGTAAACCACTATTTTGCCTTCGGGCTGAACAGCAATATATGGCTCGTTTGAAGGCCGTCTTCTTCCTTACTTGTTGGGGGTTCTAAGTTGCGAGAGTTGGGTTCCGATACTTGCGCTCTGATTTTCGTGCCGTTTTGCGATATCGTTGCGTTCGTTCGTGATAGAGATACTGCTCGTGGTCTTTGCGTTGTTCTTGCCTTTCTCTATCAGGGCGGGGGTAGATCGTAACAATACTGTTCAAAGAATTCTGCTTTTAAGTACGTTCGAGGTATACGTCATTTTGCTCTGAAAAGTCTTAATTGTTTTGGCATTATCTTGTATGTATGATCCAATGAGGCACGCGATCGCAATCTTTCGTTAGGTGTACATCACTTCCACTTTCTCTATCACTTTATACGGTTTGTGTTCAGTTACGTCTCTGCGCTTACTGAGTTGCTACCCAACAACCATTTGTTGTCAGTGTGGTGTGTTCTGAATCAATGTATATATGAAAACATAGTGATTAACGACTGGCGGCTGACTGATGACTCCCTCATCATAATCACCCATTCGTCTTTTGAACAGATCACAGGTTTCAGTATGTTGCATTAGTTCTCAGTGTCTAATTAGTCGACATCATGTTCTTTTCCGTTTTCCCGATCCTTCTTCTTTGAAGGTGTGCTGGCCGTTGTCGTAACTGTTGCTTTCGGGAAAAGGCTTACCGTGCGCGCGTGGTCAATCTGGGCCATCCGTCAAAAACCCAACATTTTCCATCGAATAAAATCAATAATCAGAAGTACAGCATTTTGAGTTTTTTTCCACTGGTACGTCGTATATTGCACTGAACATGAATACCCCATTTTTAAGTAAATGTGTATTGGTCTACCCATTGTTTCCTTGTGTTTCGGACGTTTCTAATCAATCGATTGCTCCATTCATCGACTTAACGTTTCAAGTCATTTATTAAATGCAGCTATTTCATGATGTGGTTTGACCACATCTTCGATCCAACTAGATACGATCCATTTCGGATCGACAGTGTACACTTTCTGCAGCCGAATAGGATCGAAAGAACAGAGTACTTCGCAGTGTTTTTCAACACCCCTAGAAAGCCATACAACAGCTTAATACTACCCTAGAATCGCTGACGCATCCGGAGTAGTGGTGAGGTGTTACGCGCTTACTCTGGGGCTGGGAGGACATTTAATCATTTACTGGACTACTTTGGATGTGGTCCCTTTTTTCATCGCTGCTATTCGTCTCCAGGTCATCACCTGTCGTTCAGGCCTCCTGTTTCTACCAACCGTTTATTCATTCGTAGAATTCATTTCGGCGTACGTTTGACTTTCTCTGATTGAATTCATTATTTGTTTTGGGATATATGTGTTGACTTTCATTCAGTAACAAAAGTCAGTTCTGCTCTACTCTCAGTCTAGCATTGTGTAGCTGTGACCTGTTGGTACACTAGTGTGAATGGAACCGCTCGTTTTGCGTACGACCGATCATGTTCACAGTCCATCCCTACAGGACTGAGAACCCTCTTATCCGTTACATATCCGAAGCGCCGCTAACGTGCCCAGCCAATGGAGCCTCTGAATATTTCCAACTCGCCGGTAGCTGAACCATAATTAAACGTTGGATTTAGCCGCTCCATTCAGTGTGGTTCTTACAAAGCTTGTCGTTTATCCGATCCCGAACGCGCATAAACGACGGTAAGTTAACTATTCTGAAGTTGGTGGAGCGACAGGCGTTGGCCTTAACAACTATTTTTTAGTAAATAGGTCCCTTCCCATCTCCTTCTTTTTTATTCCAGGTTTGCTTTCTTCTTCGTGGCTGTGTGGCAGTTAAGCATCAGTGAGAACCACCGATGTATTACTGTCTATGGTGATGATGATAGTAAGGATTTCGGGAAAATTGCTCTGACCTTTAACACTTTCAGACTTAGGCACGGACCATATTTCTGGTTTGGGCTGACACGTGTCCAGCCTTCGTTTCACAGAAACCCGCCAACCTTGGCACCGAGAGCAAAGGTCTCCTGATTTGCTCACATGTATGTTGGCGTTTATGCGCCAAGATGCCGTCGAGAAACCACTACAGCCATGATACCTCGACCCCTTCAAAGTTGTTA
>LOND01004046.1:35867-47797 GCA_014220965.1 Paragonimus kellicotti
ACGAAAATGTTCACGGTGTCCAGGAGGATGTGGATGGAACTGGTGGAAAACAAAAAAATAGTTTGGAGTGCATAATAAGAATCCACTCGCAATTTCAAGTGAGAGTAACCAGTGACAGAGAAAGTCCACGGAAATCACACAGGGACGTCCTGGCAAATGCCAATCATCCTCCTCAGAGTAAATACCACCAACTCAAACCCTGTGGTGCCTGTGTCTAAGTGGACTTGGTGTTGAGCTTCTTCCTGGCGCTAGGTTGACCGATATGGAGTATGCGGATGACATTGTCTTAGCTCCTCTGCCGAAGACATGCAAACCATGCTGAACAAGGTGAGTGACCGGGTTGGTTTGAAGGGAATGAGCTTCCCGCCCGGACAGTGCAGTGCTTTTAGAAGACTGACACATTTGCACTCCTATCCTTTTCATTATGGACAATCTACTTGAGACAGTGGACGCATTCGTACAATTGGGTAGCATTATCCCGCCAGCTTGTAACATTGCTGATGAGATATTAGCGAACACAGCAAGTGGCACGAGTTGCTGTTGCTGTCACCTGTCGTCAAAAAGATGTTTAACTGTCACTGGAAGGAAGGGTATATAATGCTTGTTCACTTTTGCTCTATGGTTCGGAAACGTGGCCTGTTCGCAAGGAAGATCAACAGACTTGCTGTATTTGACCATCGTTGTCTCCGCCAATTAGCCCACATTAAGTGGACTGATCGCGTGAGCAATACGGCAGTTCGCCGGCGCGTATTCCGGAACGCTCGGGATGCGTGATCAACTGGTCAACTAATCACGGCCCGAGCCACAGTACCTTCTGGTCAGGCTCAAGACCGTTGTGATGATGATGATGATGATAACAATCTTTCTTCTTATGAGGTCTTCAATCACAACCTCGTCCGATGGCGCAGCCCGTTTAATCGCACTACAGAACAGTCTCAGTCACTAGACAGGAAATTAGACGTCACGCGTCAAAAGTCTAATTAGCTTGTTCAGAGTTTTGGAGGAATAGTCTAAACAGTCCTTCATTCGTTGCACTGTTATCAGGAACCAGCTAACTGACTAAACAAATAAAAACATGCTTTCAGATCACTGGCTTTTAAATGTCTGGTTGATTAGCATATACACTTCGCAGGCTACTCGGGCAACCGTACGATCTGCACTGCTAATTGGCGGGTCATATAGGTGCAAAGAGGGTTGTAAAAGCACTTATGATGATTTTGTAAGGCGCATCTCCAACTCTCAAGAAGTGACGTTCAAAGGGCGTGAGAATGAGTAACCCACACCTACCTATTGATCGGATCGAAAGGACGAATCGTCAAGGGCTGTCGAACTGATAGGTCACCGGTGGCACGGGTAGTCATTCCAATGGTCTTTCTCGAACGCACTGTTTAAGTGATTTCCTGTATAAATCGCGCAATGTAGTGGTATGCCAATCCGTTGGAATCACGCGAATCAAGAGATGACATTTAATTCAATGCAGGATCCACGTAGAACTAGTACCTTACAAAGTACACCAATGTGGTCTCGTTCGTGAAGAAGAGCAGCCACATTCTAATTTCAATGGATAATCATATTTTTAGACAACTATTGTGAAGTTAACAACCGACGATGTGATTTTCATCGCTCTGCACCCTCCAGGTAGATGAGGTCGTGAAGAGACTGACGTGATCGCACAAGACGTTTGGTCTGTGAAGTGCTTTATTGTAGGACAGGTGGAGACAAAACGACGAACACAAGCACTATTCTGCACGGCTGACTTGTCTTCACATTCGTCATTAGTGCAGCACCGATTTGTTTGTTGATACGTTCCGCACAATGCATACATATATTCTCAACCGTAGCTTTCAGTCTGCAGTTTTATTGGCGTTGATAACTACTAGTTCCCACATGCGAGTCGTTCTTTTCAATTTATGCAAAACTATCCATTAGTGACGTTCTGCAACATACGGGGGTCGTAGTGACGACTTTCACGGTACGCGTTGATCACCGTCAGTCCCAGGAGCACAGCTCGATCTAAGCCCTGATCGGAAATCTCCGCTTGAAAATTTTAAACAAATTTACATGGTTGGTTTGGAGGTGAGAAGCGAAAGTTAGACCGACCAGTTGACAGTGTGAATAATAAACTGTTATTTTGTACATTCGTATTTCCGTACGGAATGGCCCAATTTGGACGCAACGTCTAACCAATCTGTTACACGGATATGATTTTTAAAACAGGTTACCTTTTAACACAAACAAACGCAGAGAAGTCCAATAGCCCAATAATGGGGTTTGTAAAATAATCCGTTACCAATGGCAACAGCGTACTGTGAACAAAATGTACGACGTTTATCAGCATCGAGCACTAACAAACGAAGCAAACTGCGTACCTCGCAAAACGTGAATCAATATAAGTTGGACATCCCCTACATGTCGTAGCAGTTTTACAGTTAGTCAGACCCTTTCGAAATACACATTATAATCAACACGTAAGCATCATATGTGGTAGCAAATGTGCCACTCCCTCCGAAAAGGATTACCAGACCGGAACTCAGGTTCACGCGCCTGTTCGCATGTTAAGCGCAGCCGAACTACCACCTCTAGCCACATTCGCTTACTCTCTCAGTCGTCTCGAGAGGAGACAAAAGCACGAACACCGCAGTTCAAGTGGCGATCAGGGGTAGTATATACTACCCCCATCGAAGAGTTCTAACGAGTCCGAAGCTCCAGTTCTTTTCCAAAGATCACTTAAAATTTCATTTATAGAGTTACAAACTGGACGCTATTGTTCTGGATTTCAGTATTCTTGTATCGTTCTTGCTTCTTCATTACATCGTGAGCAATTAATTAGTCGTAGTCAAAACAACTGGTGAACAATGGCATCTTTAATATCCGTATTCTCCGACGAGTTGGTCAGCAAGCTGCTCTGGCAAACACTCTCTCGAAGCCTGGAGCTTGATGTGTGCTGTGTCGGAGACGCGCGCTTGCGATTCTAGCACCGTTATTCAATTGAGCTCATTCCTATATAGCTGTCGATCATACCATTTAACTGTAAGTTATGTTGTTAGCGATTTCAACGCCAGACAAAGATTGTCACGTGAGTAAACAAAGAAACCTGTGCCACTCACTGTATTGAACCATCTCTGTTTTTCCACATAAATGTCATGATCCTCACATCTATTTTAAACAGACAGTGACGATAGGCTACGAATTGCAAAAAAAACGGTTTAAATCCCTGGTCGCCCATACATCCATGATGTACGTGCAGGGTCCAATGTCACTCAAAAAACTACTTAACAGAAAAAAGGAACAAAAGTCAGCTAGGCGCAGACGGAATTCTAGGCTGAGATGTCTCATATGGACAGACCTATCGCGCAGACCCACCATTCTGTCAACCTCAGTGTGCAATTAACGCATAAATCGGTCATTACGTTCCTGAACCTATGCCAGAGAAGAAACCCCGCTTCACATCGCTCATGTGGTCGGAAACCAGGCGAGCAATTTGGTTGTCAGTACCTATGTTTAGATAACTAACCGTCGGTCATAATAATACTATTGATCGGGGAGATCGATACGGTGAACCTCAAATGCAATGAAGGCAGACATAAAAGCCAGGCAAACGAGCAACAACCGCTACAAAAAAAACATCAGGAACAACAGAAGATCGTAGAAGTGGGCATATGAAAAATACTAGTAACAGAAAGGATCGATAATTCCGAAGTGCTAAGACGGACGCAGCACGGTTTGCTGTTCACCGTGTTCACGTTCTATGCCTTTGAGATATAAAAAAAAATCCGGACTGTTTTAACCCATCTATGCCAACCACTCGACAGAGCTGGAACAGCCTAATGATGACTGAGAATCAATCTTCCGGGCGCACATGCTGATTACCAAACTGCTCGTTCGTGTGACTGAACTCCGGACAAGTAGGCCGTGCAAAATACAATTATCAGACTCGACACAGGCCCGGAGAAGCGGATGCTAAATCGTGTGATCATCGCATACCACGGTAGTCGGACTGAGCAATGAGCCTACCTCAGGTGGATGGTTCAGTTCAGGACTATCCGCAATTACATGCATCACCACTTTGGAAGCTTAAGCTAATTAGATATATTAAAAATCCACAAACAGCAACGCTCATCAAGATAATCAACATACGGAAAGTGTAAGTGAAAACAAAAAGCAAGGAGGCTGGTACTGGAAAATAACTTGAAAAAAGTGCCGACGTGGTGAGGCTACTGTTAAGGGGTGCCAATAGGCCCCAGTATTGCCTTTTATGGTTAACATAAAACGGTTGTGAATGTGATCAGTCTGTCTTCTAACAATTGCACAAATACAATTCGGCTGATCGCAACTCCTTTTTGAATGGTGGCGCTAGACTAGGGTTTTATGCATACCAGTTCGCCAATCATCCCTATCCTTAACTGATGATAATAAAACTGCAGTCTAGTGTGGCTAATCAACAGGGAATGGCTGGAAGGCTTACATGAAAGTGAAAGTTGCGATTAAGGGCGAATAATACTTAAATTACACGTCAAGGGTGTCCGATTTTCTCCTTTCCTGTTCACTTTCGTCATGGATGATATTCCGGAAGACTCGATTGAGGAATCCGGTGGGCTTGGTGTTGAGTTTCTTCCTGGCGCTAGGTTGACCGATATGGAGTATGCGGATGACACTGTCTTACTCTCCTCTGCCGAAGACATGCAAACCATGCTGAACAAGGTGAGTGACCGGGTTGGTTTGAATGGAATGAGCTTCCCGCCCGGACAGTGCAGTGCTTTTAGAAGACTGACACATTTGCACTCCTATCCTTTTCATTATGGACAATCTACTTGAGACAGTGGACGCATTCGTACAATTGGGTAGCATTATCCCGCCAGCTTGTAACATTGCTGATGAGATATTAGCGAACACAGCAAGTACACGAGTTGCTGTTGCTGTCACCTGTCGTCAAAAAGATGTTTAACTGTCACTGGAAGGAAGGGTATATAATGCTTGTTCACTTTTGTTCTATGGTTCGGAAATGTAGCCTATTCGCAACGAATACGTCAACAGACTTGCTGTATTTGACCATCGTTGTCTCCGCCAATTAGCCCACATTAAGTGGACTGATCGCGTGAGCAATACGGCAGTTCGCCGGCGCGTATTCCGGAACGCTCGGGATGCGTGATCAACTGGTCAACTAATCACGGCCCGAGCCACAGTACCTTCTGGTCAGGCTCAAGACCGTTGTGATGATGATGATGATGATAACAATCTTTCTTCTTATGAGGTCTTCAATCACAACCTCGTCCGATGGCGCAGCCCGTTTAATCGCACTACAGAACAGTCTCAGTCACTAGACAGGAAATTAGACGTCACGCGTCAAAAGTCTAATTAGCTTGTTCAGAGTTTTGGAGGAATAGTCTAAACAGTCCTTCATTCGTTGCACTGTTATCAGGAACCAGCTAACTGACTAAACAAATAAAAACATGCTTTCAGATCACTGGCTTTTAAATGTCTGGTTGATTAGCATATACACTTCGCAGGCTACTCGGGCAACCGTACGATCTGCACTGCTAATTGGCGGGTCATATAGGTGCAAAGAGGGTTGTAAAAGCACTTATGATGATTTTGTAAGGCGCATCTCCAACTCTCAAGAAGTGACGTTCAAAGGGCGTGAGAATGAGTAACCCACACCTACCTATTGATCGGATCGAAAGGACGAATCGTCAAGGGCTGTCGAACTGATAGGTCACCAGCGAACATCTGGTCCGAATAATGGCCTGGTGGTGGATGCATTTCAGCGCGTCGAATGACCATTTGGGTATCATAGAGCAAGAAACCAGAGAACAAAAGCAAACCGCCATATAAGCTGATGGCTGCCATTCCAGAACCCAAACGACCAACTGGAGAGAGGAATATGGAACCTGTAGCAATGATAGAGAAAGACGACGAACACCCGTAAACATGATAAGCAATTTGACAGTGTCAAGTGTAGATACGCAATGTAGACAACACTTTCGCACACACTGACAAGACGCACCCAAAGAAGAGACCACAACCACTCCCAATCCAATTGCAAGTGGGCCACCCCAAGCCAGAAAGCGGTCTGAAGGCGCGGTGACTGCAACTGCTGACAATCCGCCCACAATGCCACCAGTATACAATGCGGCCCGTGTAATAAGTGGACCGCCGAGAAGACAAACCGGCATGAGCATCGCGCCAATACTGGACGAAAAGACAACCCAGGCCAAGTGTTTAGTACCCAGCGCCCCGGAGGCCGGGTAGGGTAACATCTGTCGATGCATAATGGGTAAAGGAGACAAACATTAAGGAATGCTAACACAAACGACACTGAAACCCACAGATGAAAGCAACACTGTACAGTACCGTTATAATGGAGGTTGTAAGATCAAAGCAACAATTCAATGCAGTGGTCGTTTCGTTATAACGAATATTGAAAAAATGTACTACATTCCTACTTCTTGCGATTTTTGTTGCACAATGCCTTCTGATCCGCTACCGTTCTGTCGCAGTGAGACCTACAGCATAAGATCCTTAAAACCTAGTTTATTGCAAAACCAAATTGAATGCACCTAAAAATTCAGTAATAAGTGTTTATTAAGATGCGTGCAGCTAAACAAGCTTCGTTTGCCTGTTACCAACATTGGCAAAATGGTCAAATGCAAAGTCCAAACAGAAGCGACGCATGTTAATCACACATGCTGGGTTGTCGCAGGAGGCAATGATTCTTCCACCAGCTAATCGTTACTGTCAGATTTGGGCATGCCCGTATGAAAAAATACGTCCGTAAGCTCCACGGCTCCGTCTGGAATAACGGTCGACCTAGGTTTATTCGCTTTGTACTCTTCCAGCGGACACTGATGCTTAAGTGCCATGCAACGAGAGGAAGACGAACCACTAGTATAAATATAGGGGAAAAGATCGGACCTGTCACAAAAAACAAGTTTCGCGGAGCGACATCCTCACATGTACTTTCTACTCCAAAATAAACCAGTGAGACGCAAAAACCCTTCGCTTTCTATCGATACTAAAGTCAGAACATGGCGCTACCGTTTGTGTTGAATTAAAACCGGAGTTCTTAAGCTAACGAACAAGAACCTTATCAAAGCAATGCAAACTTAAGATGGAGCTCAAATGTCCAGCATCGTCGGGAACTCGCAATAAACATACTAACAACCTTCGACTAAACGCCATGTCTTCCTTTGTGTGTCAGTCTTTTGGCATCTTCATCGATCTATTCACACTGTTTGATACACCGTCGTTCGCCGCTCTGACAGGAGTTCACCGTTTGTCTTGAGTAAATATAAACCTCGCAAAAAATAAGGTATTGTGGCAAGCCGGACGATCATTTACGAACCACAATTTAACGATCGAACTGAAAGGGTAGACGGGAGTTTGTGAGATTTATTTTGCGACCGAACAGACTACAGAATGTTCGTTGGAAATGTGTGTTACCGGGTGCAATTTATTTCATCAGATCTCTCTTGTACACTGCAACGAATGTTGTATCGTGAGCAAATGTTCGCAAATAATTAAAAACTAACTTCGGATGTATGTTGCCTGCAGTGCCTATTGACACGGGGATCTGCTCGCACGAAGTGAAACACTTATCATCAAAATACGACCTCCCAGGTGAGGAAGTCTAATTTCTCGAGTGGATGAGCCTGGAGAGTACTGAAGGCTAGTTTATCGCGTAGAGGTGATCAGTTTGTCAACCTCTAGCGCAAAACTATACTGAAATTCTGCGATCTGGGTTCGCAAACAAGCAGATATATACGAAAAATGGGAAACTTGGAAGAATCTAAGAATTTAAAAACAGTGCATACGGCCATATTACGTAATTAACTCGGTAATAAGAATGCCACTATCGAATATGTCGTCCTGCTACACCTTACATTTTGATGAACTCAGTGAAGGAATATTGTGGATATCGTTTTCGTATTACGCCATCAGCCTTGCACCTCACAACATTCGCAGATGTACCACTTTTTTTAAATGAAGAACCTAATTCCTGAATCTTCAGTCTTATTTCTTGAATCCTTATTCGTGAGCTACCGCTCACAAAACGTGATAACGAATATACCCATTTCCATTTGTTGGACCATCGTACTTTTAACCCAATGGCGTAGGGGTTCGGCAGAGTACATTGGGTAATAAAAAGTGAGTTGGTATTCTAATTATGTGACTTAATCATGAGTCTCTGCATTTTCAGCTCCTAATGAATTATAAGGTGCGTGGTACGTTGCGTTGCCTTACGAATCAGACATCTGAGTCATTGGAGCCAACATCAGCTCCCCACGTCAATTCCCTCCACACGCCTGGATAAACACCACACTAGCACACCCCACGAATTTCGCCGGGCACTCCGCACATCCATCCTTGGTTACACGTACAGGGCAAGGGAGAAGCGAGCGCTTAAATGTGTTGGAGAATACAGATAAAGCACTCGATAAAAAATGACCGAGGCGTGATACATCGTGTTGACAAACGTGATCTCACCTGACAGACAACACCTGCACCCATGCTAGCAATCATCATTCCGATTGGAGCTAACCAGCCAGAGCCGACCATGACACGACAAAAGGCTGGAGAACGAGACAATGCTGCTGCAGTGCCAGCTGCCAACGCTGCACCGCCAGCTAAATACGCGTACGTCATTTTGATGCGCTGGCGAACGTACTCGGGCCAAACCGCTGCTCGATCAATAGCGGACATGGCATCTGTCCCGGTCGGTGTCATAGCAAGACCGTAGTAACACAAACCGCCCAGACCGAGAGCAGCACCAGCAGCAATAACAATGCGGCCGGCATCCAAAGCTGACATATGGGGGCGGGAAAGAAGATGAAACAGATGACTACTTCAAAACCAATAAACGGAAAACCCTTCTAACATGGGTCGTTTACAGGAGTCGCGAATCACTACCAACAACAAACTACAGGAAGTCTCAACTAGTGAAGAGAAAAAATACCGTTCATTAAGTCAAAACGAGATCGGTTATATCAAAACGATCGCGAGGTGATGATCACAGTCTTTAACTGAATGGAACCGGATGGATACTGCTTCTACCGGATAAGATTCGAGCGCACGAGTACATCTTCTAACTGAAGGTCTAGAACGAATGTTGGCAAGCAGTGAATTTATAAAAGGGCAAGAATAATGTGCCAGTCGCCTCAGGTAGTGTTGTATAACATGCAGTTTCGTCTGTGAGTAGCACAGTGAGTACATTCGGAAGACGAGCTCAGAAGTAATCATTGGAACAGTGTGTACGCATCAATGTGTCACCAAGGCGTATGACAATCTACTGCTGCCCGATGTGTATGGATACATGTCAGTCATACAAGTGAGTGTACACGTTCGTTGTTCTACATTTTCGCATAACTTGTACGGGATTTTATGCAGCAAACAATTTCGCAGACCAATCGTCTTTTGTGGCCATCACAGTATTATGCCACGTCCGCCTTAGATGCCTTACAGCCAGAACCTCAAAAGAAAACAAAGCTTGACAACAAGCCAAACTGGTTAGAAACCAGCCCACTGTACAGGGTGATCATAAAGCAAATGGGGACCAATATCAACGAATGAGTAACGAGAGCGAAATGTTCGTCTAAGGAGGTACGCAAGGCGGCAAAGATACAACCAGGTTGTGCGTGAAAAGGACGTTTCAAATCCGAGGAAATGAAGTTATCATGCTATCTAACCAAGGCGAAAAGGAGAGTTGCCAAAAAGTAAGGGGAAAGAGCACATGCGAACAGGAGTGTATACCAAATGGTTGTCTTTCCTAACATGTGGGGAAGTTCTGTTCACACTCTCAACCAATACTTTCGCGAATTATTACAATGAATAAACAGTACGCGTACAAGGTAGCAGAGGTGAAGAAATCAGGCCACGTCTGTAACAAGCGACAGTCAGAAAAGTCACAGCGGCTAACAATTGCTGATAGTGGCACCATGGGGCAAGGTGAGCGCGAAAAAGGTGAAACACGAGTGGAAATTTTGCAGATCAAAAAGCAAAGTGACTGACGGAAAAAGAAGTGGACAATACACATAAATACATGCACATAAGAAGTTGAGATAACCGAACTAACTATGGGAAATAGAAACCTAAGCAGCCTTCGCAAACAAGGTCCGGAGAAGTGAAAGGCTGATGAAAAACACCCTTGAGCTAGCGGGGGGGTTCGTTTAAAATCACATATCGAATTAAAAGAAACCTACGAAAAACATCCAATTCCAAGTGCAATGAACTGGGAACACACCTCAAACCACTAATAGGATACCGGATTCATATGACATTGGACTGTGGACCTGTTTCTAAAACATGGCAAAGCTTCGTTTTTGTGCAAACAGTTCACATGGTGGTATTAAAAGGTGGGCCTTTTGATAGGAGCAGTGTTCAAGCGACGTCTCTAACACAAATGGAAACAAAAGATAGGGAATGTAATGCGTGTCTTTGCTAGTTGCAAATTCTTTTTCAACAATGCTGCAAGTCGACTACAGTGTCGCTTAAACAGATGGTTTGTAGTGACGAAGACAGGGTGTGGAACGCCCGACTCACGAAATGAAACTGCATTTTGAAGATGCAAAGTGTAGCTTACATATAAAAACAGTTTAAGTCAATCAAATTATTCAACATAGAACGCACGTCTTCCATAGAAAAACTGATTAAAGCGACGTTATCGGCATTAGGAATGCCAATGAGATTAACACCGAGCCAAAACCATACACTGGGAATCTTCAGCGACACTATTTGGAATGTCGTCCTCAAAAAGTGAAACAGAAAGGAAAGGGTCCGACGCCACCACGCACAACGCGGTACGTTCCTGTGTATACGTCGGATCCCCTCGCCATCGTTTTCTCATCGCAACACGGTTTCAGAAGTCTGGTGCACAGCTAAAACTGTAATGTCCATCGACCGTTCCATCATGTGCGTACAAGGTGCGCTTGTCTGAAAACCTTGTGGATCAAGCCACTGACCAGGCTGGAGTTGGATTTTCCGTAAACGCATACGCAGATAAGGCGTTGTTTGACTGGACTCTCGTCAACGGTCTCTGTGCTGTCAGATTTGAAGGTACGGTTAGAGTTTCGAAAGGCGCCCAACACAAACGCAGCTTTGTTGTTGCGGTATACGCTCCAAGAGACTGTAATCCAGACACAACCAAAGATGATTATCACCTGCTCACTAAAATTTTGCACACTGCAGGGCGCACAGACACCATAGATACATCAAGGCGCCTACACCTTGCAAACAAACAACCGAGCTGTGAGTGAAAGTAAGGCGTCATCAGCGAGACAGCTTCCTTACGGCTTTCACTGCCCCGCATCATTAAGTGCACTCACTTCACAGACAACTCGGCCAAACAACGACAGCATTCACGCCACTGAGCTCGATTAGCCGCCATCTCACCTAACGTCTCAAGCCACCGACTCTGTGAGTCGCGAGGGCCCCAGCCCGGGAGACGAACCCGACCTACAGTGACCAACCCCTTCGTAAACGATTTCATTTGTCTACGCCAGGTCATCATCTGTCCACCTCGCACCTTGCGCCAGTCGGCCGCAGCGTCGGCAAAGAGTGCTCGGTGTGGCAAACGACTAGCTGGCATCCTTAGTACATGACCTAACCATCTGTCTGTGCAAATGTAGCGACTGAACAAAAGAACTCGTTTGACAATCAGTGCCAAACACCCGCTTCCTAACCTCCTCGTTGCTTACTCGCTGGTGCCACCCGATACGAGCGATTGAACGCAGACATCGGTGGTCAAATACCTGGAGACGGTTCACGTCCTCTACCCTGAGTGGCCAGGTTTCGCTGCCGTAAAGTAATACAGCCCTCACTGTTGTTTGATATACACGACCCTTAAGCTTTAGGGAAATACCTCTCTGTCGCCATAGGTGTCTTAGATTAGCGAACACCGCCCTAGCCTTGGAAATACGCGCTTCTATTTCATTTCC
>LOND01004047.1:27293-37297 GCA_014220965.1 Paragonimus kellicotti
CCACTGTGCTGCAAGGTGACCAAAATCAGGAGAGGATTCAATTGTTTGTTTACTTTTTCATTTTTCCTAATTTCTTTCAAAACTGCTCCGTTGGAGAGGATGCTGTTCTATCCTACCTTCAGTTGTATTTCATACTCATTAAGTGTAATGCATGTAAATGTAATGGATGTGGAACCTTGTCTTTTCAGCGTTCTATGATCACTGGTTAGTTGAACCGAACAGTCGTTCATTTCGACTGTCCGAGGTGCAGTTTTTGGTCCCAGGTTTTCCATATCCTCCGACAGCATCTATTTTTCCGTTCTCTTTCCGTCACCCTGCTCCTATATTCTTATGCTTGTCGTTTCCTGATCCTTTGCTGATGTCACTTTGTTGATTTCTTGGTCACTTGTACTTCGTTTACCACTGTAACGACTGGTTGATGGTTTGTGAATATCTCCTGGATAGTGAGATGCTTTGTGTTTCACATGATTAGAGACGAATTTTTATTTGTGAAAATTTCATGTTCTACTTAGGTCTGACATTGTGATACCTATGACTACGCTTGTTGCAATACTTTAGCAGTGAGAAGGGCATAAGACAGCCGATCGACTGAACGTACAGTCAAAACAACCTGGCTTTTATGCTGACATGATCAACGCTGGTGTCGTGTTGCCAAAATGTTCATTACTGGATACCGGCCATTTGATTCTGGGTTTCTCGCGATAAGCCCTGAAACGGTATGGTAGTGGTAAAATTATATATTTTTTCCTATGACGGATTGTTTCAAATTCAAATTTTTACAAGTCTGGAGTCAATCTCTAAAAGGAAGAAAATACGTTTCCAGACATTCAAAATTCGGTGCGAACCACCTCCCTCCATAGGATGTTGAGCTAAGAGTGAATTTTGAGAGTGAGAAACTACATGGCGGTCTATATTTATGTCTACTGCCTGACTTGCGACACGAAGTTTTCCAGTTTGCATCCAGCTGTTCAAATTGTCTCTGCCTGATTGATTCAAACAGAGTTACGGAATAATGGTTTCAGGCTGCGCACCGTGAAACAACATCCCGATTGAAATCAACATTCAGGTTCTCGTAGTGGACTACACCTTAGATGTAAGAGAAACTTCATAGACACTAATTGTAACGGTGTCCTCTCATTATTCTATTTCGTAAATGAAATGTTTTAACCAGTTACAGTTCATCCTTTAAGTCAGGAAGCATATTTGAGTCAATAAAGCGTACATAAGAAAAGAGGTCTGGGTGCGCACGACAGACAGTTATAGGAAAAAGGAAAAAGTGAACAAATAATTGAATCCTCTCCTGATTTTGGTCACCTTGCAGCACAGTGGGTAATTACGGGAATACATGGTTCATTTGTTTGGGTAATGCACTGGAAATAGGAACAAGCGGTTGTTGGCGAAGGAATGGGATGAAAACAATCTAGAACTCAAATACATACGAGATCCCTCGTCAAAGCGACATTCACAGGGCAGGTGGCCGAGCAATAGGAACATTGTCTCAATACGAAGGATGACAGGTTTGACTCCCCATTCAGGCTACCTCTACCTCATTAGTTCATACGAGGACGAAACCAGCCTTGGAGTTTCGCCTGAGAACGAACATTACTGAGGTAATTCTTATTCGGGTGCAATCAACAGTAAGCCTTACAGGCTGTAACAGCGGTAGAGAGAACACGTGACTCAGTAGAAGTACAAACTATATTGTCCCATTTACAAGCGGTAGCGTCATTCTTATGTGCGTGGACGAATGAGCCGTTGGTCGTTGAAGGCGCGACCAATCAGAACGCAGCTTGAGTCTCAGCACGAGTGTGGGCACACAGGCGGCCTTGACGTGTATACAATTACAAACGACTGTTTTTCGTATTCAGTTCATCCAGCGTTGCATTTTTTGCATTTTCAAAAATAAATAAAACTTCCTATTCATTTTTAAAAGCCTCAGCGAACAAACCCCCGAAGACTTCCAACCAGTTTATCACCTTTCGTGGGTTATTCAATCAACCTACGCTAGTCTTACTGGAATTTGTCTGGCCTGTTTCTACCTATTGTGCTTCTTTGCGCTTCGCGTACGCATCACACAATTACGATTTGTTGGGCTCGGTTTCTTCGCACTGTTCCTGTTCACCGTGTTCATCTCGATTATCCTGACGATTACTACCACCAGGCGCTGCCTCCTTGCAATAAACAAGTGTATTTTGGGCCACAGCCTGACAACGACCAAGGTAGGTCACCTTTCACATCATCTCTCTTTCCAATAGCAGTATTACCAACAACCTGTTCCAAACACAATAGATTGAAAATCGAAGCGAAAGGTTGTTAGCTGATGGTGTAAAAAAAACAGCATAATTCTGACGATTATGCATTCCTGACTGAAGTGTAGGCAATGATACGGAATGAAGGTCATTCATGTTTTATTGGAGTCCTTGCATCCGAATCAGCTTACTGGCTAGGTCACTTCGAAAGTAAACTTTTGCTCTCATAATCAATGAGCAGTTGTGTTTATTATCGCTATGAAGGGGAATTTTTTTTATTATGTCGGGGCACGTGACGTGAAATTGTGTAACACCACTTCGTCTAACTGAACTTCTGAGCACGAATCCGTTGACCAACTACTTTCAAAGAAAGAACGATGCCGATCTTGGTGGTTCTCATTTGTAATCCCATACGAAGGTCTAATAGGTTGAACCTGCTGAGTACAGTTGATAAATGAGCTACGTTTTGCTCACTTATCAAGACGTTGATATTTCGGCCGTTAAAAATAGGACAACACTCGCTTCTGATTATAGCTCTCACATACGGTTTCCTGTCTCCGCTACTTCCAACGAAAGCACTGCCAAAATGCGAACCAAAAGTCAGCTTGGTGGTACCACGTTCAACGTCAGTGATTTCGTTTTTATTGTCCATCGTGCCCGATTCGCTACTCTCTTCGGAAATACCTTTGCATATCGTTCATAAAGACGGTTGACACCGGGTTAAACAATCGACCGTTGACTAAGGGTTAGCATGTGGAAACTTAGCATATTCTAGTCTCCTTTTCTGATTGTGCCCACGAATTTTTAGTGTAAATCCACGATTTAAGCTTACCGTTTTAATTTTCAACTGCCGCGAAAAATGTGTATCAAGCAGCTGCAATCCAAAATTCACTGAAATCACTCTGTCTCTTAGGTTGGTTAACCAAAGTGTGCTGATCAAACGCAACGCGTAGGCGCGTCTGTATTTACTATGAATGCGCACACACACCGATGGGTTCTGCTGATCAGTAGTCCCATCTGATGTTTTTAGTCGTCATCACTAATAGCAACAGTCGACCTAAGGTTAGGTAGGCCCAAATGTTGTTGTACCAGCTAGTCACACGTTCGTCGGTGTGATCTTTACTTACTGGATAACCGCAACTGGATCCACTTGCTGAAGGTGATGTGACTTTGGTTTAAACATGGTGAATACTAACCTAGGCGTTAGCCACTGATTAACAGACTACGAGAGGATGTTAAATTGCGATGCAACATCTGTGAGGTAGCTCGATATGGAAGTAGACCTAATCAAATGATACACTTTAACCTCTGATTGGTTAGTAACTGATACTTATCTACTCAATGTGTTATCATGATTGGCTCACAAGTGCTTCTAAGTTTGAGCTCCTAGTTGCCCAGATTTTGCCTGCGTGCCTATTGTCGCTGTTTCCTGTGTTCAGTGCACATGCTTTCACTCAGCTATCAGTGCATTCAGACTGCGACTGTTATCAACGTCCGAGGCTATTGTCGTCAGACTCTGCAAACCATATGTGTGTGAACAAAAGCAGTAAGTAGAAACTTCCAACTACCTTGACCAACCGTTCCATATCCAATTTAAGGTAAATTAGTCGGTTGTGTGTTTGATAAAGCAGCTCGAAAAGTGATAACCATACGGTTATCATTCTCCATAGAGAAAACCATCGAAGATTGAAAATATCCAGTGACCAAGATAACAACACCTCGTGTTGCTCGCGTTTGGTGAAGCAGATAGAGTGTTTTGAGTATAGCATTATTGCCGAGCTTGAGGAGGTTCCTCATTCAATTCAGTGCAATCTGGTTAGCATAGACAGTAATGGTATGAATGAATCAGGACGAACAAGTAATCATAAGATACTGATTAACAGTGGGGTGCATCCGTTGAAATCAATAAGCGTAAATTCATTGCCCACATGACAATGTTTTAATCGGCATGTATCCATTCATTTCTCTTACAGTGGTCCATCAAACCTGGAAGTGTTGTCGAATGCATATTGAAAGAAAGCATCGACGTATTTTTGGTTCGAATATGGCCAAATTATGGTAGTCCTTAGGAACCATACATTTTAAGTTCCAACTGAAATTTTGTACCAGGTAAATTGCGAAGCGTTCAGCTGTCCAATTTTGAACGATTGCACTATTGAACATCTTTTTTTGTTGCATAACGTGGAGGATCTGGTCGAAAGTTAGGTATCAGTTTGCATGTAGGCTGGTAGCCACTTTACCGTGACTCAGTGAATGTCACCAGACGTACAAAATATTGATACTGTGTGTGAGTATGGGTCAATTGTAAGCAGTAGTCCATAAACTTACTAGTCCGTTGGGGTAATGACAAAAACAATATGTGCATGTCGTCAATGCTAGGACATGTAGATCCATTCGGAGATGGACTGGTAAGCAATGTCGTACACGCCAATGATATGTTTTGGTGTACTGCAAGTGAATAGGGCATCTTCAGTGCCCATTCAAGAGCCATGACAAAATGGACAACGATGTAACAGCCGGCAGTGGTATTTTACTTATCTACTCCGGTGATGCAGCCAGTGTGATGACTGAATTCATTATTTATGACGGACAATGGAATTAACTTCCAATGGAAACGACTCGCTGTCAGAAATATATGGTTATGAACAAACAATTGGATGTAATGCAAGAGGACTGCGGTATATGGGAGGCTATCGCAACTTTGTCTAAATATTGGTCCCTGCTTTCACAACAGTCCACAAACACTAGAGCACTTGTTCACAACATTAAGGTCGGTTACTCCATCATCGTTAACTTACTACTCCGTGATTGTCAATGAAAGGTTATCAGTAGAGAAGAGAACTCTCACGTTATGGCCGCGCCTCAAATCGCACCAAAAAGTGGACTATGCAGGCTCAGGAACTATGTAAAGAATACTGTCAAATTCTCATGGCGGAACATTTTAAATGCCTGCCCATCCTGCCATTTACGCTGACACTTTTCAATCCTTTGCTTTTAACAAAATCATTTCTCCTAGTGCCCCTGACAAAAACTGTATAATGTTTTAACAAGCTTGCGGGTTCTAGCTAGATTATCGCAAATGCTCCAGCTAAAGGCTAAAGTCTGATAGTTCTATAAGCACATCAAGACAGGCAGTGAAGTAACCTGTGATATAAAAACTGAGGATTATTACTGCCTTAAAGACTGTCTCGTTTGACTGTTTAACGCTTCCACACACATGCTCCCCAATATTATTCCTTCAGGTTTATAATGGATAAAGTATGTTTGGACAGAACGAAGGATGGTCAGGCAGTGCATAGGGTGCATGACGGACTGCATGGGTGACGGTAACCTACATTTACGAGCACGCTATGTAGGTTTACCCGATAAAAATGTCAACAAATTTGGTATAGTTGGGCAAGCAAGCGTTTATATGTTCACAGACAGCTCATTAACCCACTGGTTCACCTTCAGGTTTAACTGGCACATCATTATTGGAAAAGAACACTAGCTAGAAAGCAGAAATTGAGGGAAAGGGATCCGCTTATCAAATCACATGTCTAACAAAATCAATGTATTGTTGGAATTGCAACCGAGATGTGATTGAAGGCAAAGGCGTCATTGATAATGAACAGCTGTCTTGGTGCGAGCTTCAACAAGTGACCGACTGACAAACTCGACTTATTTGTATCATTTAAGCAGCATCGGCTGATCGTTTTTGATGGCAAGCAAAACATAACAAGTAACTGCAGAAATTAGTGGAGAAGTGAGTGAATTAATTGTTAGTCAGACGCTGGTCTGCGGATGCTTCACTGAGTTGGTGTTTATAAGGGCCAAAACGATTCATTACCAAACGAGGTGACGTCATCAATGCTTAAGTGTTTCAGCACTATACGGTACCTATATGTTGAAACACTTACGTACTGATGTCACCTACTGTGGTGACGAAACGTCTGTAACCTAAATTACAGGCTCGGTGAACATCCCGATACCTAAATACAATATCAACTTATTGAATTGCCAAGTTATGATCCTAACGAGTGTTTTCTTGTTCCGTTTATTCTAGAACAGAGACTCTCCAGCCGAGGAAAATCTCCAAACATCCAATCTACCTCAAGCTGAGTCATCGGTACAGGCATCCCTACAAATTCGTAAAGCCTATTGTCCACCATTTGTACGTGACTTGGTTGTTTCAACTTGATTAATTTAATCGTCAACTTTCTTGAGACAATCGTGACTTACACAGGTTTGATTTTCATAAGTTGTTTGCAGTGGCATGTTTTGTGTTCAACTGTCCAGTGTCTGAAAATAATATCAATTTGCGAGGATATTTCCACAAGTATCTCAAGTTCTTTAATCCCAACATATGACCACAATAATTGACAAATGGATTTGCATCTTTCTGCTGGACAAGCAAATAAACACCGTCAATTTTACCCCTTTATTACATCAAGCTTAACAGAAAGTGTCTATATGCCGATCATAAAACAATTGTCCTCATCAAAAAAGACTAATGTGGAAAAGATTCACACCTAAGAAAAACATAACAAACATTCTAGAATGATCCGGCGAAGCGAGACATCAGTTCTTCTCGCCATCAGTCCATTTCTGGACCAACTGCTCTGAGGCAGTCCACAACTGCTCTCCAACGCCTTCTTGCAAGGCCTGGCGATTAACCGCTGCCAGATCGCAATCCGCATAGTATGCGCCAGGGATGAGGTCCTTGGCCAGACAACAGTACAAAGTGGTTTGTGCACCTTCCCACGACGACTTAGTAAACCAACAAAGTGGTTTATGTACAATCCACTGCAAGAAGACGAGCCAGATGGAGACAAGAAATGAGTGAAGAAGGTGACAGTTACTGATGCATACTATCGATTTCCAATATGAACAAAAATGACAGGATTTACAAGAATTGCTCAACGTTAACACTCTAAAACAGGTGTCAAGGTGCGATGAATACACCGGCTCAAGAATGAATTGCAACCTGCTATTCCACGAGGTCTGCACTCCTAACAATGGTGGTCACACAGTGACTGAATGGAGCAGTACAGATATCAAAGTGACATATACTGCTCAATATACCGCCGTATGGCCAGTGCCTACTGGTGTTACCATCCTGGCGGCTGTGCTATAGGCCTATCAGAAATAGCTGCTTGCGGTTAATTCTCCATTCATGACTACATACCATTCACTTCCTCTCTAGAATGTTGGTGTCTTTGAGGAATTTCAATCCAATGTATACTTGGCGTGAGTAATCAGACTGAAACCTGGATCGATTCCTGTGCATGCCAGTTACTGTATCAAATAAGTTTCACGAGCTGCCTACTGTCAGTACATGGATTGTCGTTTGACGTTTACTGTGTCGCCGCCCCACAGTAGTGGTCATCTGACCTCACAAGTCTCTGTTTAACAAATACTCCCCAGCGTAAGTCTGGCAAACACACGTGCGTCTTTCTAAATGATCCATTAACTTCTGATTATGATATAGAATTGTTAGTTGAGCAGACGCGCCTACTTAGTACAATGTTAACGATTTTCCAACCGTTAAAACAATTTTGAATAAACGAACTAAGCCTCTGCTTGTTTTCACTAAAAATGCGTTCTACAACATACATCCTCGAAAATATGTCTTCCATCTGTCTGCAAAGAGTGTGGCTATGCTATATAATCACTGCTTATGAATTATTCCGTTTGCCCGGAACTATGACATGCAATTGGTTGAAAACTGACACCTATAGTGTATCAGTCAACGAACGACAGCCCCTTACTGGACAGCGGCTGTATGTTATATCCAGTGGAAGGTGGACCGCGTTCATCCAAAGTAGTGATTTTTAGGCCTTTTCAGTTTATTCCCATGTTAACTTTGTAAGCGCAGTTACATCGTCCTCTCACACAACAAGCCGTACGTTAAAAGTGAACATAAAACGAAAAACGCCTGAAACATTACACGTTACAACCAACTGTTATGCCACGTGTAAAAGTCCAAAGTGCAGTGCAATAATCGAGCACGATGTCACTAAGTCAGCTGATCAGCATCCGCCTGAGTATCACTCAGACGAGGGCAAAAATGTCCTCCTTTCGATCCAACAAATGGTAGTGACATTAATTAAGCACGTAAAATATCAATTATAATATTCAATTATAACGTTCAACTAGTGGAGCCATAAATGTAACAAATTAGTGTGATGTTTGACGATGTTTATTACGCGGGTGGCTCCCAAACTTAGTCTTCTGCTGGATGAGATCAAATGCACAACACTGTCCACGTGGACGTTAGTCGGTCACGTTCTGTAAGCCTGCATTTCATTACTGAGAAAAGCAGCATACATCGCTGTTAATTTTACGTCAGGCTAGACAGCTTGGCGAATCGTAATTCGTCACTGTTGATATATTCAAGTCTGCAAAAATTAATATCTCGTATAAAACTGAAAAAGTACCGCATTCTAAGGTCTAGGGTTTTATGCAAACAGTTCACTTATCACTGGCAAACAAGTTAACAAGAACTGTAGACTAAATTCAAATAGAACAGTTGTGCACGATTTACGCCGAAAAAGTTTATATATATATACACTAACATTCGTTGTGTGCTGCTTTTCTGTGCAGTATTCCAGAAAATTCTCTCATAAACCGCGTGTTCCAATCTGGTTGTATCCTTTTTGTACAACCTCGACTCCACTATTGCTCACTCTTAAAACCGCAGAATGTCCCCAAATTTGTGTATATTTGAAATAACCAACCTAGGTTCCTTTTGTACAGTTACGATATCTCACCGTAGCACACAAAGTGGGTAGGTTTATTGTTTCCACCTCTCTTTACTGAAGCTCGGTCTCTTAATCGATCGGTTAGTCTAATATTTTTTGGGCTTGCAGCCAGACTGAACGAAACGGACTATCATTACTTTTTTGATGCAACCACTGATGTAAGTGACTCACCGTAGTGTTCACAAAGGTTTATACAACCCAAGAGATATCGAGGTTTATAACCAATAACGTTAGATAACGCAACTTAGGGGCAACTTTTACATCCACCTTCTCCGTTGTAGTGAACGGTGGTTGTGTTGATCATTTTGACCTAGTAGTTGCCAACTCACGACTGCTAGTCTATTACTGTTCCGATGACTGATAGCATATTTCGCGTGCAAATAGGATGCATCAAAATGTAACTCTCACCTCGTCATTGCACAAAGGAAACAGATCGTGACAGCTTGCTTGATGTTTAATTTCTGAAGATACTGACACCAAACCTCTGACCTATCGCGCATGTGCTTTGGCAAAATAAACGTACAACGCACGTTTGACGATCGCCTTTGGCTAGATAGGCAGTTATAGCATTAGTGGACTGACAATTGAAAATACACTGAGCAACCTCTAACAGCACACAAGTTACGGGCCATGCACACATTTACATGTCTACAGTTTACAGCCCCGAAATCAGAATAGGTCAGAAAGTGACACTAGAATGAAACAAAAGTTCAAGTAGCGATGATCTGCGTCAGGGAAACCCATCTTCCCCACCCAAAAAGGCCTTCTTTCAAGAGGGGGGATTTTGTCCGATCAGAATGAGTAGGACTTCCTAGAGGCAATCTTCACTGTCTTTTCACTTGCTTGGCGTTTATTCCTCCACGCTCATCGATGGTTCAATGACCTTAATTGCTGTTTTTAATAGTTGTCCTTCAAACGTTTTTACTGGGGAATATTTGTAGGTCATTAAGTACTCTGTAGTTTTCTTCCTGTTATACGTGTTTTCGTCCGGAAAAAGTTACTTTTCTTACCA
>LOND01004049.1:20450-31745 GCA_014220965.1 Paragonimus kellicotti
GATCCAGTCGATTACTCAACCCGACATAATCTTCGTGATTATTTATCAGTGGGTATGAGCGGCATGTAGAGACGAGTAGTGCCTGACGGTCGTTGATGCTGTGATCGAAGATGGCTGTTGTGCGATCGATTGCCTGCCATATCCGGATGTGCGCATTCAAGTTGTGCCGCTTAATCGATCGGTGTGTGGCTTCTACGAAGTCGTTGTCCCGTCGGCCGAACGTGGGGACCTTCTGGCTGTGGTAGTTTGTCCACTTCTGTGATCTGCTGATGAGCCTGGTCAAGAGGTACTCATTGTAGAAGGAAGTATCCGTGATTCGCATAATAGCCAATGCTTCAGCGTATCTTCAGCGGTTACGTGTCCGCATGGCAATCAGAACACTTGTGAAGAGTCCAGTTTGACGTCCGGTTGTGTATGTTTCTTATTGATGTGCATTCGGCACAGTAGTTGGTGGACGTGCGGCAGCTCCTGCGTGATTGCCGCTTGAATGGACACAATGTCATCCATAATCATCGTCTTAGTCTCCACCGGTCCCACGAAAATGATGAACTGGCGGAGAAACTCGACAATGGTTTCGTTTTGCAAGCCAACCAAAGCAGACTGGTAAGCTCACCCCACTGGCATTTACAACAACTAAAACAAACAAACTGTACCTTTCTTTACAACTCTTATAAGTGGCATCTATCCCGATGACCTCGGGATAGCGCCGACAAAATTCTATCTGTTCGTTACTCATGAACATAAAATGTGTCAGCCGGTTATCACTATCTACGTCAAAGTAAACACGTACCAGTCGTGTCGTGGGCATACAAACGACCTAGGTAGCCAATGGTGTTCCTCTTCGCGAACATTCGGGCGCGGAGATTGCACAACATCCTTCGTCGTAGTCTTCTTGTCGAAGTGCTGGCGGATGTACTGAGTGATGTTGAAGGAGACAGTGCCGTTGAGTAGCCACGGTCGAATCTCCTCGATTTCCTCCGCAGTCAGGCGGCGCCTTGAGGTTTCATATTGTGCAGCAATGACGTTGCAGGGGTGGTTGTGCACCATGAAGAACTTGGTAACGCGGAATCCTCCTCCGTCGATGTTGCGGTTGACATTGAATAAGGCTGAGCATCCGGTTTGTCCAGTGGCTCCTTCTCGAATACCACACGATGAGCACGCTTAGGCCTACGGACGCATGCGTACACGCGTCTCCTATGATCACCGAACGCAGGTTCGGTTGATCGGATGCAATATGAAGAGCCGGACTGAACTTCAAAACGTTTCAGCTCAGCTCCAATTGCATTCAAGTCTGGGAACTGTCGTGGAGACACGACACTACCGAAGTGCTCCTGAAACGAGACAGACAGATCAACAACGTTCACGCTCATGCTTTTAGGTTCGAGAGAAGGCATCATTCCGACGTATACTGCACAATTATTGCGAGTGCGAACCAATGACGACTAGCGCATTTCGGACACACATGATTGGTCCACAGGGTGCGTGATGGGGTAGAGAGGAAACCGTGTCATAGGAAGGGGGCATACCTGATGGGGGGACCTAATCATGTAGCTGTAGCTTACAGCACGCTGGGGTTGGCCATATTGGATGAATAAAACCTCTGTCGGTTTCAAAGCCATTTACGACTCACGTGTCGGCGTCATTTATAGCGCCATTAGAGACCTCCTGTAAATTTCGTGTAACAAACATTCGGTCACTCCTCTCAATGGCCTTTTTAAACTTCGCGTCTGGTGATTCCTTACCTGGGAAAACGAATTAGCGCACAGTCCACTAAAAGGTCAACCGACGGCGTGCTAATTAAACCTGACATTCGAAATGAAATTTTTGATGACCACAGAAAAACTGAGTGTAACCGAATGTCACGGTCTTTGAAGAAAGGGAAAAAATTAAATCGCAACAGAAGTGGGAAGTTGCAAACAGGTCAAACATTGCAACATAAGTAGGCTACGTGAAGTTGGTTGAGTTGCGTCTACATGATTGAGTTGCGTCTACATGTACACGTATCAGCCGCGGCTGATAGTTAGTGAACAAGTGATTTACATTGTACGTGTGTGTTGTTCCTCGCAGCGATCACTGTCGCAGAAGCAGTGAAAGTCAAGTGGGTTTCATCAGCGAAGTTCTCCGACGTTGACTGCACCGTCTTCGGGACCAGTCGACCATTCAAACCTACCTAATCTACACGATTACTTTTCTGCGGGTATGAGCGGTATGTGGAGACCAGCAGTGCCAGGCGGTCGTTGAAGATTTGGTGGGGAGACGGTCGTTGTGCACTCGATGGCTTACCAAATCCTAAGTTGCGCGTCCAAACTGTGCCGCTTAACGGAACGATGTGTTGCTTCCACGAAGGTCTTATCCCGTCCATCAAACGTGGGGACCTTTGGGCTGGGGCAATTGGTCCACTTGTCTCATCTATTATAGTTCATTACAGAAGTGGACCAATTGCGCAGATTCATTATAATCAGTCTGGCCATCGGGCAGCCATCATAGAACGGAATTAGTCCAACGTCCGCGTAATACCAATTCCCGCAGGCGTACCCTCAACTGGTTAGGCGTGAGCATAGCAACCATGAAACACGGTTAGACTGGAGGTCCGACCGTGTACGCTCTTCAGGAGGTACATCCGGCACAAAAGTTGGTGGGCGTGCGGCAGCTTTTGTGCAATTGCCACCTGTATGGCCGCACTGCCGTCCACGACCATTGTCCTAGTCTCAACCGGTCCAACGAATGTAACGAGTGGCTGTAGAAACATGTCAAAATCTGCGTATTTTCGATGGTTAAACCATCGAAGCAAACCGGCAACCTACCCGTAGCAGTTCACCTTCAAGACTTAGAAGGACGCAAGGCGTTCTTCCAACTTTTATGAGTGGCATTCCATCAAATAACCTCGTGGTGAGTGTCCGACGTATTTGATTATTTTTTCCAAAACACTCATGAGCAACTCGGGTTAGACGGTTTCGGCATATCTACGTTAAAATGACACTGACCGTTTTTTTTAGCTGAGCACGCAAACTACCCAGGTAGCCTATCGTGGTTTCCCTTTCAAACAACCGGGAGCGGAGATTAGACACACCTTTCGTAGTTGCGTTTTTGTGAGAATTTTGCTGAATATATTACGTAATGTTAGACGAAACAGTGTCAGTGAGCAGTCACAGCCGAACTTTGTTGATTGTCTCATCTGTGAGACGAGGCCTTGAGGCTTGGTGTTTTGGGAAACGACGACACCTCAGGGATTATTGTGCACCATGAGTAATTTTGTGATGCGAAATCCTCCGTTGATGTTGAAGTATGGAGAACATCCAGTTGGATCGCTTTGCCATCTCTCGTACGCCAGAAGATGAGCGCAAAGCCTCTACTCTATAGACGCATACGTACACGCCTCTCTCGTGATCACCGTAAGCAAGTTCGGTTGTTCGGATGCACTATGAAGAGCCGGACCAAACTTCGAAACATTGAATCTCCGCTCCAACAGCATCCACATTTTGGAACTGTCGTGGAGATACGACACTACCAAAATGCTTCTGAGACAACATAGATAAATCAGAATGTAGTCTATCTGTTGTGGTTTATTGTTAGAGAGAAGCGCGTCTCTTCTTCCACGTATTTGTCTGTCACATTCATTGGAGTGCGAATCGGTGAAGGGACACATGAGCATGCTGACACATGATTGACCCACAAGATGCCCAGACTTAGACAACTGGTGATGGGTAGCGAAGAAATCACGTCCACTAGGGTGGGGGGGTACACTAGTTTTGGGTGCAGTAACCATGTATCCTCGTAGAAGATAACATCGAAACATGCACTCATTTATTTGAGTATCATGGAATGCAAAGCATCAGCTGCTCAGATCGTTCGAGTAGCGTGGGATATATGTGCATAGTTTGCATGCGCCGGGCTGAACATACATTTGTCGTATAAAATCGCGCAGAAATTAGCCTAGTTTGTTAAGCCCTTTTGATTTTTAACGACAAGTCAAACTGTGCACGAGGTGAATGTTTACCCACACTGTCCGCTCCAATACTACTTTATCGGGTACTAGGCTTAGCGGGTACACCTAGACGCAATATTCGAGACAAGGCCTCAAAAACAGCAGTAAACAGTTTACAAAACGTATCACACGTCCGCTTTCGAAAGCTCGACAACTCTTCGTAGCCCTACGACAAACCGTAGCTGGCAGCCTGGTGTCACTGACCGCTGGGCCTAGAACTCGCTGCAGAGAATTGAAGCTCACGTAGACCTACTGACTCATAAAAGAAAGATCCTCTTACCCTGGTGCGTACATGTGGTTGGTAGTAGCAGCGAAGTCAGTGCACAACGCTATGTATTTTTGCGGTGTGTTGGCAAAAGCCATTATACTGACCATATCCAAAGCTGGTTCAAGGCCACCTACGAGTACTTCCGAGACTTTCAAGTCATCCCCAATTTGCCCATGGCTGCTAAAGGCCCCAGTCAAGTGCACGATCTCAGTCAAACCGAACCTATAACTTACGAAGAAATCGGGAGTCAGACGTTCCGCGCAGGTATTTTCAGCGCGAGAGAACAAAGAGAGAAAATTAGTCGGGTACTGACTTTCTGGCGACCACATTCTTAAACTAGTTCCAAATTTTTTGAAATTTTCTCCACCGTTTACGTCTCGAGAGCGTAATGAACTGTCAACTCACAGTGTTTATAGCTGGTTTTCCTCCCCCTTGAAAGTTCCACATCATTCTGTTTCAGCACGCTATACGCCGGATGCTGGCTGGCTATATATTTTGGTTTCTTCGGCCGTGGTAGCATATATGGTGACGGTAAATATGGGCTAACGTGTGCCTGCTTGTCGTTGACACTGACACAATGACCGGTAGCTTGGGTATGTCGGCTTTGTGGGTTTTCAGGTAGTCCATAAACATCCGAAATTCTTGTGCCAGTTGGTTCCATCAGTTTGCACTGGTCCGCAAAAATTACGCTCGTTGGTTTGCTGATCTTTCTGGAGCGGCCAAAAAAACGTTTCATTGAGTACAGTCTGAAAGACAGCTTTAAACTTTCGAGTTGTGTAGACGGCTTAGGTGATCGGAACAAACTGACGTGTACACTCGATGTAACGTCCATTTTCATAAATATTCCGCTAAATGGGAACGGTTTTTTATCATTTGCGGTTTTATCATATTCCAGTTTTCGCACTGAAATTCTTGCTACTCTTGTGCAAACATGAGACAAAATCCAATTTTTAGACGTTTACTTCCCGAGGAGTGGACGGGGTTGCGAAAGGCAATCCCTGGGTCCACTCTTATTTGATTTCTTCATGGATACAGGTAGAATCACATCATAGAATGGTATGTCTAACAACCGCACAATACTAGTGCAAACCTTACGTAGACGACAATTGCCTGGATCGTATTTTTGAGAATTCAAGTAATTCGAACGCGTCTCTCTCTGAAGTTTGAACCTACACAGCTCAAACCTCAAAGCTGATCACTACGCGAACGAACTGGACCTACTGACTTCAGTCTCTATGACATTCTACTGTAGCACAGATTAATGGCACGACTAGAAAGTCATTTACAGAAAGTCTACCTGGCACGGACAATGTATAAAATTTTGAAACTCCTGTCTGTCCAGTACAATATAAGAAAAGCCCAGTTAGAACCCTCTTTCAAATAGATCAGAAGCTATACATATAAGACAATCTACCACAAGAATTAAGCACACTAACAGATACGCTGCTAAACAACGGGTACCTCCTGCAATTTATCAAGAAGTACAGCTATGTCATCACTCCAGGAATACAGGAAGCAACGGCATCAAAGAAGATAGTGTACTTAGAACTCTCTTTTCTAGGTGAGGACTGGTCAAGAGTGACCAAAAGACGTGTAATCCAAACTGTTGGATCCAGATCCTATAACGCCGTAAAACTATGTACAATACAGCAGGTCAGGGCTTCATCAGTCTCCTCGGCTGCAAACAAACAATCTACGTCTTCACAGTGTTAATTGTTTTTACAAATTTACCATAGTGGTTGCAGATATGAACTGCATATGAGACCCAAACCGACAACTAGCTCTTCATATCGGGGAACATGCTCCAAATTGGCTAACAACTCCATTAGAAACGTCAGGCATGTGCATAGAGGCGCGGATGACGGCACCCAAGCGTTTAATAGCATGGGTAAAACCCACTGTACCGAAACGCAGGACACAGAACTCCAAGGTTTGATAAACCATTTGTGTGTCTTTCGAAGTACTACCGGCAACGCACCCTCCAGTTTTTCCTGAGGGTTCTCTTGGATACCAGACTCCAAATCACACTGTGTGTTCAAATATCAATTTGGTACTGACATTGCTGCTGACCCATATCACCCAACGTTTCTCAGCAATTTGTTATCTTTAGTTGTTGTGTCCTGTTGGTCTAATCAATTTAAGTTCATGTCTCCCGCCCCTATGAGCCTAATCTTAGTCGTTTAAGAATAAGTTACATATCCGTGAGTGTGATCAACTGCACAAGTGTTACTTACTCGAGAAAAAATCACCATGATTCGATCTTTCTCATTGCTCTCATTGAGTTTCAACAAGGGAAGGTTGAATTGCTTCAACAAACTGAAGTATGAATTCGTTTCACCCTTTGTCATCTTCTATGGACACTTATCGGATGTAAACACCGAAACAACGGTTCTTGGCTGAAGTGACAAGCGTACATGTTGATCTGGTTTGTTAGTCATACTCGTCATCCTAGCTAACGATGAATAACTGTTGATTGATTCTGATGCCCGACGTGTGTTGCCTACGGTTGATCAGCAAGCTCCAGTTTTGCAGTTATCGATACTCGTCAGTGGTGTACATGCTTGTCACGACCGGGATTTGAACCTCAGCTACATGTACATCTGGCAACCTTATCCATCACTTCACCACTGACCCCATGTTTGACATGACTTGCTCAGAGCATAAAGCTTACCAGCTGCATTCACTTGTTAGTACTGCTACTAAAGGAACCGTCTGAAAAGTCTGTGAGATCGCGAGAGCCATGGTTAGTTTGGAATAATTTTCAGCTTTTTTACCGGAAATATCCCACTATTTACCGGTGATCAATAAACCTGCATATTTTTTTTAAAAAAAATGTTTGAGTTGTGGGCATTCATTAAGTCAGTTTAACGTGAACGATTAGAGAAACGGTGACTCGTGGTCTACGAATGACTTATGAGAAAAGAATGTGGTGTATTCTAATAACTGTGTCATCTACTTACTGGCGTTATGCAACTCATGTGAACCAAACTAAAGAAGGAACCAAGCTGGTCGAATGTCCTGTTTGACATGTAAAACGTTGCACGCGTAATTCGAAGACAATTCGGAAACCTGTTAGTATTCTTGAGGTATATTGAGAGTGTGTCGGTCGGACAATGCAGAAAAAGACCTGTGTTAACCTGCTAAGTAAAAACCCGGTCAAGAGACAAATGTTCGAGATAATACAGGTGGGTGGGTTTGGCAACTGGGTGAGGTGTACATTTTAAAAACAGTAGGTCCGAGTAAAACTACTAACCCAGGAACCTCATATGAAACCTACTACTGACACAATTCTGTATGCATCAGACAAGCACCTGACTATTACGGGCAGGGAAAAGGCTGAAACCGACTCAATTCTCCCGGAAAGTTTCCAGTAGCCAGAAGATTTGGAGTCTCAGCTGAATGTTTTCAAATCACGCGTAAACTCTTTGATTAACTTTGTTATATAATGACGCTGTAGCCTCAGAACTACTAGCCCATATGAAGGCTTATGTGAAAACGACTGTTGTTAATAACGTATAAACATCTCTTTTGGCAGGTATGGATTTACGCTACTTTTAAAGCTCACGAAGAAGTTCTACCTTTTACATTAGTACACAATTTGGCACTTTCCTAGCCGACATAAACTGAATATAACAAAAAGTTAAAATCTGATCGGCTAAGTTCTCCATATTGAAAAGGCATCGTCAGTTCTTAGTGTGAATCGAATTCAC
This sequence comes from Paragonimus kellicotti, assembly GCA_014220965.1. NCBI lineage: Eukaryota > Metazoa > Platyhelminthes > Trematoda > Plagiorchiida > Troglotrematidae > Paragonimus > Paragonimus kellicotti. The sequence continues at coordinate 28,414 of LOND01004049.1, forward strand.
AAAGCAGCTGCTCAGTTCAAATGTTGTTCTACCTGGCTAAACAAACAAATCTTATTGATAGCATCAATGAAAATGGATAATTCTTGAAAAACCTCTTACTGGCCAGCGATCATGCAGAAGATTTCCCGGAACTTCACTGTGAACAGCTTACAAATGAAACTTTGTGAAACGATAGTTCCATGAAAAGTATCTATTTCAGAACTGTGTTTCAAAGGATGTAAGTAGAAGATTACGCTGGACTTTATTTCATTCTTACAAGCCTTCGAATTATGACGCTAGTCTTCTGCTTGCTAGATCACCTTTTCACGTACTTAACAGAGAATCAGTGGATGGTTCTCATCAACGTTTAACCTATCAGTTCACTTGCAGAGGTAACGATGTGTATTTTTAGAGGGTGGAAGGAAAATTAGACAAGGGAAAGTAACACACCTTTGCCTGTGTAATGATTACAAGAGAATGACACTAAAAATACTGACAAGATAAGGTATGATCAGAAACCCGGCTACCTCAGTTTCAAAACACCTTATAAATATAGGCCAGATAGGTTTTGTTTCGCCATCATATTAATAAATGAAAATTGCATTGATTCGATTACACTGTCCAACTTTTTGTACGCAGTCAGTATCCATGCCACGGAACTGGTGATCATGTTATTACTGCAGGTCAAGTTTACTTGTTATCTTCGTCGTCACGCGCTGGTCGCATAAAAATAGTTTTGTTTATTACCATTGAGCAAGGAAGGTCACTACCTCAAAGCGCGTGACCATTCAGAAAATGGCACGCAGTTCACAGCTGTTGTTCAACATGATTATATTGGGATTTGGCACATACGAATCTCTGTATATCGGCTGTATTACATTCGTTTTATTTTAGAACGAAGTATTGATTTCACTGCTCACTAATACATGATGACCAAACGAGGTATTCAGAGGAAAGTTAATACTTACTTAGTTCACAGCTCCGGTTGCTGAAGTTTTGCCGTTCGAAACTGAAAACTGGATGATCCATACGCTTTTTGCTCAGAGTGAGTTTTCAACCTGTACGGAACTAATTAAGCGAAATCTCAATACGAATGGAAACTCTAACGAATATGCTTTGTATTGCCTGGGCATAATTCGCAGACTGGAGGGTAAAGTTCAAGAATCACTGGAACAGTTTGCTACTTGCATTCAGTTGAACACTGTCTCGATTTCCTATCGGAAGCAAGTTGCTCGATCTCTGTGAGTTTACTCGCCAAATATGAATTATCATCCAGTCTGTAGGTCCATTTGTGTAATGAAAGAAGCACTAGACTCGAGTTTCGCTCTCATTAGAGCTCGTCAGTAGTGCATATCCTTGCCACTGCCGGGACTAGAACTCCGGCCATGCTTTCATGAGGCAACCGTGTTGACCACTGCGCCATTGACCTCACATTAGGCACGACCGAATTATCATATGTGAACGCTCAACCACTTTCGCTTGTGAGTAATGCCCTGATTGCCCGATTGCCTCGAGAGGAAACAGAGTAGCTGTGCTGTTATCTCCAGTCGACTAGGATTTCTCCCTAAGTTGAAATTACATAATTCACTAGTTTGTTGAGCGATATATTAGATTAACAAGAATAGTCTTGATCAGACCTCGTTGTCGGTCGTGGTCACATGTTTAGCTTGCAGATGCTTAAGAATTAAAGTTTTCATCCTTTCTATGGCACGCATATCGATCGGAATCCATTCGGTTGAAATAACCTTCCACAGAAAGAAAGGCCTTCGCCAAAAGAGAATGTTTGCACCTCCATGAAGAGTTGTTTCTTACTGAAGGGAATATGATGTGTCAGATTACCTGTTTACCTGCAAAAACAGCCATTCACGGTAACACCTTGTGGCACTGCCTTCACTCACCTACTCACCCACAGCACACAAAATTTATTGACTGTCACGTTTAGTAATAATTTGATGACACCAGTCTCATGATAGAACTTCGTGTATCCATTGCCAAAGTATTCTAAAGTAAAAAAAACGTTTTTACTATCACGAGAAGATTTGAAGTCCTTATGGGCTTGTGCTCGAACAGAGAGGATTTGAACGGTCACATTTTGTAAGCGACATGGAAGAACACGTTTCAATGTGAGGTTCTTACAGAAAATTCAAGTGACATTTTGGGTATTTTGACCAGTATCAGTTAAGAGGAAAAACTGAAACTTAGCGCTTCATATTTTCATCACCCAACCACTTCTGTGAGAACAACAGCGTTATTCAACAAATGGTGAAGATCCGTCGATAACTTTAGCACAACAGCTCAGCTTATTACCATAAGATTGAAAAACACTTAGTTTGTATACTGTAACCAAATTCGTCATGCAGATAAGGTTGAATCGGAGAATTTACTTAAATCCACCCGAATTCAATAGGCTTTAAATATGCAAAAACTGGTTACATCCAAGTCATATGCACAAAACTCAAAGGGAGTGGTTTCACCTTCTTCAAACTGTTTTCATTGGTATTAATTCAAAATTACTGACAACTGTTGGGTGATCAATAAACCTGCATATTTTTTTAAAAAAATGTTTGAGTTGTGGGCATTCATTAAGTCAGTTAACGGTGAAGCATTAGAGAAACGGTGACTCGTGGTCTACGAATGACTTATGAGAAAAGAATGTGGTGTATTCTAATAACTGTGTCATCTACTTACTGGCGTTATGCAACTCATGTGAACCCAAACAAGAAGGCCCAGCTGTCGAATGTCTGTTTGAATGTAAACATTTGACCGTAATTCGAAGACAATTCGAAACCTGTTAGTATTCTTGAGGTATATTGAGAGTGTGTCGGTCGGACAATGCAGAAAAAGACCTGTGTTAACCTGCTAAGTAAAAACCCGGTCAAGAGACAAATGTTCGAGATAATACAGGTGGGTGGGTTTGGCAACTGGGTGAGGTGTACATTTTAAAAACAGTAGGTCCGAGTAAAACTACTAACCCAGGAACCTCATATGAAACCTACTACTGACACAATTCTGTATGCATCAGACAAGCACCTGACTATTACGGGCAGGGAAAAGGCTGAAACCGACTCAATTCTCCCGGAAAGTTTCCAGTAGCCAGAAGATTTGGAGTCTCAGCTGAATGTTTTCAAATCACGCGTAAACTCTTTGATTAACTTTGTTATATAATGACGCTGTAGCCTCAGAACTACTAGCCCATATGAAGGCTTATGTGAAAACGACTGTTGTTAATAACGTATAAACATCTCTTTTGGCAGGTATGGATTTACGCTACTTTTAAAGCTCACGAAGAAGTTCTACCTTTTACATTAATACACAATTTGGCACTTTCCTAGCCGACATAAACTGAATATAAC
>LOND01004051.1:12083-30107 GCA_014220965.1 Paragonimus kellicotti
CAGCGCCTCCACTGGACGCTTTGAAAAATGTCACTCCAGGTTTTCATCCAAACGGCGGACGTAAACATCAGCAACGACCAGTTGAAGTGCGGCACCGATAATCAGCATATAACTCGAGTCTGTCTCCAATTCTATCGCATAAACTAATAACGACGAATCAACCCTAGAAAGAACAAATCAGCTTTGTTCAACTCCACAAACCTCTATGCAGTGTTTATAGCCTACACTAGTCGGGTCGTAATGCGACATTCACTAGTGCTACCTCAATACTTACGTGAACTTCACTTGCTGTTTTTGGCCTCAAACGCGATTGGTCATTCTACTTTTGATTCGGCCATCCTTCATACAGTCATTGAAGTAACTCAACTTAGGCAGTACATTAAACACCGCAACATATTGATCGACAAATTCGCGCCTTGTCCGTAATATTTTGCAAAATGGAATAATTCAAAGATTTCATTTATTTGACTCGAGCAAATCCTGCAAACTTCCATACCACCGCTTGTAAGTCTAGTTCGTGTTCCTTGGAATTAGGATTAACACTTGAAACAATCCTTCTGTTCGGACTTCCAAAAAGCGCAGAACATGACCGGATACAATACCTTTCATCTTCTTGACAATTGCATCAGGAGAGAAAAAATAGTCTACATCAACTTCAACGAGCGCAGCTTACTGGGATTTCGTTCAGAGGAGCAATCACAACCGAGGCTGTTACGTGAATTATGATCCTGTTCACAAAGTTCTGTCGTCTTCTGCTATCACGTCAAAACTGACCCGCCAGAACCATTCTCAGTATTCAACAAAGGAATTTCACCAAATGATCACGATGAAATTCTGCTAACAACCAATACGGCAGAGGGAGTTAAATTGAACCGATTGCTATTCATTACTTGCTTAGTTGTCATTCTCACACAGATGTCGAATGACCAAGAATGGACAGAGCGTTTTTTGGCCACATATGTTAATGTCTACGCAAACAGTGGGTTTGTCTATTTAGTGAGGTGCATAGATTTCAAAACCATCGTCAGGTTGCCGATTTTTACACGGTTTCTCCGCAGCCGATTCTTTCGAAGCGTTTTCTTTGTATCGCATACTGGTTACTTTGCGTCTGATAGGGATTCTTGTCTCATCGGTAAACTTTACGGCGTTCGGAGAACTGAGTTCAACTCATTATTGTTGTAAATAGACATTTTGCGAAGTCTTATAACCTCGTTGTTTAACTTATCTTAGTTCAAAACACTGAGCCTCATTAATCCATTTAGTCTAAACAGCAGGAATGCATACATAGTGGGGTGCTGACATTCCGGTTTAATCTCATCAGTCCCTAGTGTAACACCAGCAGCTCTTTTCTGATAGTTGTGAACAGTGGTGGTGTCGTTCGTAGCTCGGGTTGATGGTTTTGGTATTGGTATGTTCGCCGAGCTTGGCATTTAGGTTGCAAACGTTTCATCACCAAACGAGGTGACATCATCAGTGCGTAAGTGTTTCAGCGTATAGTTTTTGAGCGTGGAGGTTGGTGAAGTGCGATGGATGCCTGCTCTTATATAGCAGAGTGAGTTGACCTTCTGACCTGAGTTCTGGTTGGTCGCTTTCTGTTGTTCATGACCTTTGACCTGATTCACCATTGGTTGATTCTTGATGTATTTGAACTTTGACCCGATGTCCGATTGGTTATTTCCTGTCGTCCTTGAGTCTTTGACCTGGAGTCTGATTGGCTGTTCCTTGTTGCTGTCGAACTTTTATGAACAAATTAGAGGAACTCCAATGGATTCGCCCATATCCGGATTCATCGCAGAGGCGGTCATGCAGAGGTTAGAGAATATCGCGCTACCAGGTGATCAAGCCCAAACTCTGGATACGATACGTTGACGATACATTCGTAATCCTTAAACGCTCAATGATTGAAGACACACACAGACTTATTCAACAACGTTTTCAACGACATTAAATTTACGATGGAGATTGAAACTGACAACCAACTACCGTTCTTGGATGTACTAATCAGCCGCAAACCTGATGGAACGCTGGAGACTTCAGTTTACCGAAAAGAAACACACACGGACCAATTGCTTAGTTTTCATAGCAACCACCCAGTATGCCATAAAAGGAGCTGCATTCGAACTCTGTTCAAACGAGCTGAAACACACTGCAGCACCGCAGAGCTCCGAAGAAAGGAAGAAAACTACTTGTACCGAGTACTTCTTCGCAACGGATACCCACGAAATTTCATCAGACGGTGCTTACTGCAGAAAGAAAGAGATCCGAACTCTACCGAAACATCAACAAAACGAATTGTACTACCATACATCAAGACTGTATCGGAAATGACAGCAAGACTTCTGAGACCACATGGTATTACGCTAGCACACAAACCCAACGGCAACACTACGGAGAATACTATCAAAACCGAAAGAAAAACTCAGACCCGCCGACAGAAGAAACGTCATTTACAAAATCCAATGCAATGACTGTGGACAACACTACGTCGGCCAAACCGGACGGAAGTTATCAACACGAATACGTGAACACGAATTAGCCATCAAGAGACATGATCAATTTTCTTTGATTTCATAAGGATGTTTAAGAATGGCAAACAAATGGTGATCTGAACCTCATAAGATGCAGTGCGGTTTCGGAGGTGGAGTTTAGGTTTTCATAAATTGCGGTTGTTTAAAAATTCCCATCAAAACAGAAGTAACGATGTCACGAACAAGTGCTTCAAATAATTATTTATCAAGCCAACAGAATCATAGAACACAAAGTGTAGCAAACATATGTTTTCGATAAAATCTCATCAGGCTGTTACAGTTATAAAGGAAAGTAAAACTAAAAACGGTTACATGCGGAGCTTGGTATTGGTCCAAAATTCACACCATCTCAATTTTGTTTGTGGACGCCGATTGGGTGTTAACTGCCTACATATCGATCGGGTGAGTCAGCTAATGGCCAAGGCAATTGAAGCGATTGAACAAAGTTTTTCTGTCCACACAAGGTTGGATTACGTAATCGAATGGCAATGGCCTCGGCAGTGGCCAACATTCGCTGGCGAACGAGTTTTGACCTGTTCGGTGGAACCCTGTAGATAACAGTGAACGATCGATCTATGTTGACCTGATGATCGCTGTCAGCCAGATGACCTACAATGGCACTCGTGATTGATTTTCTCTCACCTGTCCCGATCCATGCTGGGTGATGTTCTCTGATTCTTCTAGACAAGTGCCGAGTCGTATCAAGTTTCGCATGTAACCGGTTTTACTTTATTTTACTTTATAACTGTAACAGCCTGATGAGACTATCGAAGAACATATGTTTGCTTCACCTCGTGTACTATGACTCAATGGGAATTTTCGAAACAATAATAGCGGTTTCATCAAAATATGTTATTAGACAAATCGCAAAATTTCAGCAATGACTTTTGAGGAGTGTCTTTAAAAATAACTATCAACCTCCACAGAATTGATTAGACCTGGACCGCACGTTGACTGGATGTTACGTCACATGGTCTGGATTAGATGTCTGTCTGGTTCAAGTGGATAAGATTGATTTGCGACCACCGAATTTGCTGGGACTCAACAGATTTTTTGTGTGGAAACAGTTTGGTTTACGCAATCTCATCATCATCATCATATCAGCCATGAGCCTGACCAAAAGGTACTGTGGCTCGGGCTGCCGCTCACCTCAACAGTGACGTGGAATATCCTAGAAGAAAACGTTACTTGGCCTTGGCCTATGTGACGTCCACGCCTTGGTTGATGTCGATGGGATGCGCGGCAACATAAAAGTAATATTAATTGAACTACTTCAGCAGATTTAAGTAGCGAGAGTTGTTTATTGATAAGCCGTTCGAGGTTGGCTGACAACTTGAACGCCACTCCTACTTGTTCACAGGTTTCGCCTTCAGCTAGACTTTCTAGTCAGCTGCTTTTGGGTACGCAGTTAAATGATGAGACAAACAAGTCACACAATGCGCAGTGGCTGGGTCACATAATCCGAATGCCATCTAACGTTTATCGGACCTGGCATTGCATAGTGAGACCGCCACTTGTTGAGTAAAACCACGAAATGGTCAAGCAGCAACTTACACACGAGCCACGAAAACCGTGACTGTTCCATTGAGCGAAGTGGTTGCATGTTTTCAGACCAGCTGATGATCTCGTGACCACTTAAGTCGCTGGTTAGAAAAGCTGTTCGAGGTGGTAGTGTGCTATATTCAGTGAAGTACTTGCATCCACAGCTCTTTTAATTCCATTTAGCCTTATTTTTTCCACTTTCTGCCATCTTTTTCGAAAGTGTATTCCTTTTAGAATACTCCACTGCACTACTGAACTGGAAGGCCACTGGGGCAACAGTACCACCCAATAAGACTGTATGAATGAATAGGTTAATCAAACTGTCAATCAACGGGGTACTAAATTCGCATTTCACCCTTGTTATGACTCATCAGTGCACTTAACTGCAATTGTCTTGAGTTAACTTTGACCGAAACTTCTCATGAGTCAGCCGTGTTAGGTAGATCCGTAAACCTCACATAAACCAAGGCCAAATAACGTATCCAAGGTCTTAGCAACATTCGCTTGTGAGTAGCACTTACGTTAGCCGATAATCTAGAGAATAGATATTGTAGTTTTCACCTTAATTGACATGACTTCAGTAATGTTTAGTTTTTGTTTTATTTCGCAGGGAGGTGTTTCGGAATTGCCGGCTGACAAGGGGATCAACCCGCTACTGAAAATAATCTCACCAAGAACAGGAAATACAACGAAGGTTAACGGCCGCAAATTAAATTTGTCGATTAAGGCTCATAAAACTGCATGTACTGGGTAAGAAATGACTTGCACAAGTTTGCGACTTCAAATAACCTGTAAACAACTGACCAATTTAAATGTAAGACTGATTCCACCTGATTAGCTGTGTCTGATTGATGTTAACCTTTCACAAATCTTGAAACATAACAATCTGGTATGACGAAAAATCGTGTGGCTGAACAGAGCAGATCGTCGCAACCAGAACAGAACAAATATGGTTTTGTTGTGTATTGGTACCACGACAGGCTATTCTTATCGTTATCGATCCTGACATCTTCCGCAAAGTCACACATCGCAGCTTGTGCATTGGTGATCGCAAATTTCTCGCAATGATAAGTTATGTTTAACTATGACACAAGGGATAATATGGCAAAAATAAATTTTGGCATTTTTATTTATCTTCAATGAAGACATCGCCAGAAGAGCACAAGATGTAGGTACTTAAATGCAGACGAAGCTATTTCCAGTAGTTAGATCCCTTCCCCTTCTTTTTTCTCATATATTTATGTGCACGGTTTGCTCTTTTCATGGTTGTGACAGTTAGGCATCAGTCTGAACCACTTGTATTTTGTTGCCTATGATGACCGTGATGGTGATGGTGATTTCTTTTGCTAGGAATCGTAGAGTGCATTACAGTACTTTAAGGATGCAAATATCCTATGCTTGCCCCTTCTTCAATAGGCTATCCGTACATCCCAGCAAACCACTGTTGTGTTCCACTGGCGATGATAAACAAGTCAAACTCTGGGGCCTACCGACTCTTAGCCATCTGCTGACAATCGACGCTCACGACGATTGGGTATCCAGTGCCGACTTCAATCCGAAGGCACCGCTGCTTGCAACTGCCAGCGGAGATAGCAGCGTGAGAGTAAGTTGACATATCTGGGTCACACAACAGCAACATTTTGTAGATCACGAATTTACTAACTGAATGGAAGGTTCTAGTCACTGTTACATGCTTATGAATTCGTATCTGGTTGTGTTGTGTAACAGTACAATACGAACCGTATCAACGCAACGGTAGCTCTATCTATAAAGCGTTCAATCCTTTTAATACATGGAATCCGTCATCTTGGTTGGTCACCAGGAGAGATTAGGAAAGACGGGTGCAAGGACTGCGCCACACTAGACGTTTGCACCACGAAGTATGTCAGAGGAAGTCATCTCATGGTGTATAAAGTTAAACATTTTTCACAAAACCTGAATACTATACAGATAATGATATATTGGTGGTGACATGACGTAGGCATTGGAACTCCCTGTTCTCAACACTTACCTTCCGGAGAGCCATTAACCCGCCAGATTACTTATGATATCTAAATTGGTTGTATCGGTCCTCTCCTTCTGTGACCTTACATACTAACCACCAACTTACTCATCAATTCTTAATGTTAGTTTTTCTGAAGACTTTTAGAAATCACGCTAGTTTACCAGGTTGTGTCGTCAGATGTGCACTAATTTACCTCTGAGTTGGGTTACGTATTTTGATCAACTTTAGTTCGTGGTTGTGTTTTCAATTTTGCTGGTACACTTGACTATTCAGCTCTAACTTCAAACACGTGACATGAGAACAAGTCAGTACTCACTGAACTTGTTTTCTAAAAGACACTAAGGCCTGACGGATGGGACATCAGCCGAGTAAGTAAATAAAGCTGTGCAAAGAAGAAACTGTACGTTTAACTAACTTAGGGTCCGGCAAACGGGTATAAAGTTTCTGCAGTGGACGTCGTATGTAGTCTATCTAATTTAAACCTCACACAAGAATTCATGGAAGTTAAAGGAAAAAACTGATTTCTTCTGTACTATGCCGATTACACTGATAAGCTTTAAGTTTCTCGATGTGTTTGGGAATTTGATCGATACAGGTTGACTACCACTCATAACTTTCACAACTTTTTCATTCATACTTTTCAGCCAACCATTTTCGAACCAAAACATTGGACTCATAGTAAAATGTACACGGGCGTGTAGAGATAATAATTCGTTCCATGTCTAGTGCTATGACAATGGTAAACTGGTCAACAGGATTGCCTCATAATAAGGGGGACCGGTAGTTCAAATCGGGTCGTAACAAGGATGCGCAATACTGACACGCTCCACCAAGAGCAAACCTTGAGTACAGTGCGTTCCTTCCGATGGGGCTGGTTGAAATTTTTACCTAAGCGCAAACGCCGTGACCAACCTTGTTCAGTTAATGACATTGATTTTGTTGAACACTCGCGATTTTTTCGCTGGAAGTCTCTAGCAAATAGATATTCTTTCATCTGTAAGGTATTGTCCCCAGTCATCTCTGACTGTCTCTGTTACTTGTTTACAGTTATGGCAATATGGACTGGACGAATCGGCGTTGGTTGTGGATATGGATGACAAGCTCAAAAGCATCCCGGTTACCTCAGACAGGGAAACCAGCCATGCCAACCGCTTGGCCACTTTAAAACATCACACTGGAACCGTGTGGTCTGTGAACTGGCATTGGGACGGTCGATTTCTGGCAACTTCTGGTATCGATACAACCATTTGTATTTGGGATGCCGAACGATGTTCGAATTTGCAATCAAGCAACGTGCCATCTGCCTGCCGTGTGACCTTCAGGCGTCACTCTGGTTCCGTCAATTCTGTGTGTTTCCTGCCCTATGGAAACATTTTAGTCAGCGCATCCGCTGATAAAACGGTTGTCTTATGGGACGTGCGGACGGTAGGTTGTCTCTTATATACGCGCTAGTAGATTTCAGATATGTTAGACACAAACTACTGATTACTTATCAATCTATGTACGTGTTGACATACAGACGAGTAGGTAGCCCATGGGTGAGCTCGTTAGTTCCCTTGAGTATACCATATCCGAGTTTAAAATGGGGTGAAACCCGGGAGAAGCCGTTATGTCCTCGTATTCAACCGCAGTGAAAGATTTGAAGTGAGAAGTAGATTACCATTGTGTAGTTCTTCGAACGTACTGTCAAGTATCTATTCTAAACCTCAAGGCAACATCGGTTTTACACCCCGCCTTGATGGTCAAACAGTATCATCATCCTGTATGTTAGAGAAAATATACTGAGCGTTGCGTCTCAATTTTTAAAAGCTTTGTCCTAACCAAAAAGGTAAGTCAGTATTTTCATACATAGGTAGTGGAAAAGAGTCGTTTGTTTCAAATGGTTAAAGATCCTCAGTGGTCATCAGAAAAAATGGTATAGCGAACAACCTCGTTTTCGGCTATTCATCATCAGGCCAATTACATATCATTTGTGGGAAAAATTGTTTTTAGGGCGGGATGAAAAAAATATCTAGTTCAACTGAGGTGAACCACGTTATCGGTACATATGGCGACAACATTTTGATACCAATTGCGTCACAATTGTGACGCGACTGAAACCGTAGCAGTTTGATCGGTCATGGTGTGAGTGGTAGGCCATGGCAACCGCAAAACCTGAACAAAGCGCTTCTGTGCGCACAAGGTTGGGTTATTCAGTAGGATTCCGATCGCCTCATCAGTGGCTAAAATTCGGTATCTCACGCCTTTTGACTAGCCTTCCGGTCAATAGGACAGAAAGAAGAGGTCAGGTTGATGGTATTGTGCGAATCGACAAGATGTACCACAACTGCGCTGGTAATTGCCTCCGCTATTGATTTAGATTAAATGATACTCACGAATACGTTCAGATAAGCGCCTGGTCGTGCGACCCACGTAACTAGTTCCACAGGAACAAGTAAATGAGTATACACAAAAAGAAGCCGCAGAAACGGGCACTTTATCCTTTAACCGTAAACACAATGCTGGAGTAGAGTTGAAACAGACACGTAATTTTGCAGCATAGGAATGTTCTGTTGATAACATTGTTAAGTCTCCTAGTGATTGTTTCAGCAAGCGTGTCACCTATTGAATGGCAACGAAATGTACACTGCTTTCTTTTCTCTCAGGGGCACCTTGTCCTTTTCTCGCGATGTTGCATAGTCTTGTCTACAAATCGTTCCGGGTAGCCATTTTGCAAGAATACTGTGTTGAGGAACGACAGTTCATCGGAAATCGTATCATGTGTACATATTCTCCTGACTCTGTTAGTCAAGCAGTTTATGATATTTCTTTTCTGTATCAGAGGGACAAAGCTGCCAAACATGGATATGCTGCCCATTCCAGGTCTTTTCCCTATAGATCTTATGGTGAACAGATCGATTAGCACTGCATAAGTTGAGTAAGTCTAAGAAGGCTAGATCATCGTTACGTTCTTGTGGGCTGAGGTGAAAATGGCTAATTTATCTGTTGGATTAGCAATTTCGCCAATTACATATAGGATATCGTTCACATATAGTTTACAAACATCACATCCATAAACAGCCTCTTCTAGCAGTCGTTTACGAGCTTCGCCGTGAAGATATCCGCAAACAGCGTCCCCACTGAGGATCACATTTCCACACCATTCATTTGTTGACATAATCCCCTATTGAATTTAAGTTGTACGTTGTGGGTACAAAAGCACAATAACTGTTTCACTTCTGATCTAGATTGTTGACCACAATATAATCACATAAATAGTCTATCGTTTTTTCCAGTGGGACACTTGTAAACAAGGATGCTACGTCAAGAGTAAACATTTTTTTGTCCCGTTAAAATTAGTCCGTAGATTGTGTTGAAGAATTCAAAAGTCCCGTAGGCTATGCTTTGACAACTTCTGTCTGACGGGTTCAAGGAGGTGAGATAACCACTTAGCAAGCGAGTGATATGGTGAGTTGCACATGTCTAGAATAGGTCGATGAGATATGCCTGCACAGAAGCGCCTTACTCAAGCCCTTTGTTTGTCGCTCAGTCCCACATAGTTTGGTAGACTTAGTATACAGGGCCTCACCAAAACATTTTTTCCAAATATTTTCACTGCCAACTTCGAGTCAAGCACTGTGTAATCATGAAACTCGGATGCATTACGTTTCCAACTATTTAATCAATCGAATCGTCAATTTTCCAGTTGTTCGCATTTCATCGAAACATGAACCGTTTTCTAACGTTAGGGCCTTTTGTCACAGATACTTGTTAGAATCGTCTGTTTCAACGTGAGCAGCTGACCATTCAAGGAAGCTCAGCAATCAGTGCGGCTATCGAGAGCGAGGTATGCAAAAAATGAGATCATAGAAGCTATGAAGCTATACTAGGGTTCTTCTGGACAATTCAAGTTGTGTCCATACCAGTTCGGTACTTTATCTACCATGTAGATTATCGACAAATTTTGAAAGTACAATGAATTCCTCTCTTGTTGGTTCGTCTCATAATGGATACCTGTATACAACGAACACTATATAGATTCGAGAATTGTTCTCCCATTCAAAATCATCGTTCCTGCCTCCTTGCAAGAAACATATGGCTTATCAACGCAATTTAGACATCACAACGCACTAATTCACTTTGTCTGAAGCTCACGATAGTTCTGACAATGTAAGTTGAGTTGTATGAGCCACTTCAGTACTTTTGTCTATTCACACGTAGCATACGATTGTTGTTACACCTCATCAAAGTGAACAACCTCTCCTGTTAGGAAACTTCAATAAACCGTGTGTTACACATAGCAGTTATTCATATCACAATGATTTGTTGGTTACACCCATGGCTGCTGTGTTGCTGTTCATTCACACTTACCTCTTGAACTTTAGTTGTCAGTAGTGTCTGTGCCACTCACATAGTGAAAACAAGGCATCGGCAAACAACTTACGAATATCTACTTAAAATGGGTTACCTAACACTCTAAGGCATAGGACGAAACGAAAATAGAGAAGTAGCATGGTAAACACATGACTATAGTTATAAGTTGGACCTCCATGACTCTTAGTTGACACAACAAAGTAACTCAACAAAAACTAAGAAACGGGGAAATTAGATTTTCTGAAAGATGTTATGTATCCACACTAATGTCGAACTTCCCACTACGGTTTTATGGAGAACTATTCATGTTCGAGAAACCTAGAATAGTTTAGCTTCAAAAGGACTGTTGCAAGGTTCGTAAATACTTTCGCGATCAGATATTTCTGTACCATTAAGGAGAAGTTTCAGCTAACTTGCAGTCACTTAGATTCTGTTTTACACATTATGGCATACCCATCGTTTGGACATTTGTCAATAGGTGTATGTTAACCAGATAGTACCGCATTTTAATTGAGTAATTTCTTTTGCGCTCGGATGTAATGGTCTGACGTGAAATGATTCACCTATCACATCCAGTATAACCTATGAAAGAAATGCGACGAAATGGGACGATATATCGATCGGACGTATAAATGGTAAAGTAGGTTACTGGCCAATTAGTTGGTGAACCACATCGATCGGCCATTCATTTGGTCCAAGGTCAGGGTAGGTTTGGCGCTTGAACAAACACTCGAATCAAACGGCCCGAGTCAAACTACTTCCGCAGTAGGGATAGCTCTCAATCGGCTAGTAGCGGATCGAGCGGACTGGCCAAGGCAACACCACAATATGTGTATAACCAGTTTTACGAAATGTTGTCGTTGAGACCCACGTTAAAAAATGGTTATCCATCGGCATTTGTGAAAAAATCCGACAAACAAAGCCGGCTGCCGCGATGTGTTCAACAGCTCCAAACTAAATGTCTACCTCCGTTTGCCATACAAGGGTGATGACATTGCCACTCTGTTGAAAACCCGTCTCACAGCGGCTATGGGACGCACGTTCCATGCAGCCCAACTGGTCATGCTGTTCACCACCACCCGAATCCCAACACCACCTCTGAAAACACCGCTACCGCTCAACGCCAAATCTTACATCATCTATGAATTCTCGTGTGAGTGCCGGGCCACTTACATAGGCAGAACGGAGCGACAGTTACGTAATCGGGTCAACGAACACATTCCAGTTTGGGTTCGCAAAACGCTCATGGATACCACAATGTCGGACTCAAGTCAGAATGTGACAAGTCACAAGGAACCGATATCATCGATCGCTCGACTTCTATGGACATGTCATCCCCGATTGAACCTGGAGAGGGTCTTTCGGATATGCTAAGTAACGAAAGTGGAAGGCCTCTCCGTTTCGCAGTGGTGGTAGCAATTAGAAAATGGAAATTGCCCCTCTGCGTACAAAGAGACTTGTTCCTGTGGATAAGATTGCGCTGACAACTGATGCACATTGATGTGTGTGAACGTACTTGTGTGGTTGTTGATTTTGTTGTTTAGCTTCACAATGTTCCATTGAACTTTGCTATATAAACCCACAGACTGCAGTATGTACCTGATGAGATGCAGCGAAATGTGCTCGAGAGATACATTGTGCAAAAAACGGTATCTGTTCAAATTCTGCTGAATCCCTCGTTGCAGTACTATCGCCTTTGAACGGCGCTTAACTAAACGTGAGTTTCACTCTTACGCTCCAGACTTAGATGGCGTTCCGGCAATAGTTCTAGCAACAACTTGTTCTGGGTAACCGTTGTCAGGGCGAACGACTTTTCTGAATCTTAGTTCATTGTGTAGTGTATCAGTCGAACAAATTTTATCTACCCTGATGGTCAGGCAAGACACGATGTGGTGAAAGTTTGTGTAATGATCTGTCTATATATTCTTTCCGTATACACTGCGCTGATTGGTGCTCTCTATTCGTTGGTGGAAGTAAGCATCTAACCCACGAACACAGACTTCATAGAATGGTGGACACGACGGATATTTTCGAATACACGGAGGTTGGAGATGATACGCACATCATGCCCACATTGACGATAATGACTGAACTGGATGGCGATCGAATCAATGACGGTGCGTTCAATTATCCCCCTTAGTGTACAATCTAAGAGTGATCTGAGTGAGGATACTATCGTCACACTATATCCCTTGGTACAGGACATCCCTGAATAGCGATTGTACATCGACGAAACATCAGTGCCAAAGCTCGTTTAATCACAATAGTAGCTTGGTAATTTCAAATCCCATCTCACGCAATTAGTCAGGGGTAAAGTGAACTGTTTTTAACAAGAGTACTTTAACAGATAGTAGCACTACGTCCAATATTTATGCTTTATGTAACTTTACATCCTTTGTGCCCTGATGAGTTCTCACTTATCACTTTGCCCTAACAGAGAAATTATTTTCGAACAATTTCAAGCAGATTCACAAGTCACTTTACCGGTGAATGGTATGACGAATTAGTCATACCAGACGTTGGGCTAACTGGCACGTCAGGTTTATGAGCTTTCGGTTGACAATACAAACGGTGTGTAATAGAACTGTGTGGTCATGACTGGCACGGATATAGACCTTTCATCTTTCAGTGACATCACATTTAGTGAGCTAATGTTCAGCACAGTGGTTTTGTCCTTTCCATTGAGGATCCCGGGAAACTTTCTCTGATGTATGAGAGTAATATTAACTCTCCTACTGGAATCGCCTCTATTCATGATGACAATTTCGGAATATTTGCATGGGCCAGTGAGGAGACCGTCTGGGTCCTGCTGAAGCTAATTTACTCATTCTGTATGCTTCTTAGACGGAAGCCCTCTGTGTTTATGTGTGTTCACAGTATAGCTGGAGGGTAGTTGGCGGTTGTGGTTTCGAATAGAGGAAGGTGACTTATCGAATTTGGAATTACATCTTGAATTTGACCAAATGGATTCTCAACTCTTAACACAGTCATTCTCACGTAAGTTGGGCAAATCAAAATTTAGAACCGAATGACAGCGTCTCAGTTGTGATACGACCGACTTGTAAATTGAAAAGATTTCGCACGTACCTTTCTGGTTGACGCAGAAATTTGGCTCGTGACTTGATAAGGTGGAGGCTATGCAATGTCTAATTTTGTTTCTTCTTATTTTGTTTGGTGACGATCTGTTTCACCAAGGAATCGGATACTTCTCGTTCTTGATCTGTGGGATTTTCTACTGCTGATGCCCACTGTGCAATATCTCACCCAGTTTCGAAAAGTTTGATTATCCTGGACTACTTGCGAGTGGTTAGTAGCAAGGATTTTGGCTGAAACATTACGGATCTCTGATTCCGCACATTCAACTTACTTCCCATTCCCCGAAGTCGTTTACTACGAATGCGAACACTGTATGCTTCCTAAGAATTGCAATCGGGAGATTAATCAAACTTGACTGAAACCGATTCTGACGGGTAGCGTTCTGCTGCATTTTGCGGAACCTGACCTGAATTGTTGCTTTCAAGTACAGTGAAGACAGAATGCCTACACGGTTCACCGGTATATACTTTATTCTGAGCCAGCCAAGCGTGCGCACTGATTCACTAAATCAAATGCAACTCAACGGTCCATAAATATAGCAGTTATTGACTTTTGTTAAATTTGACTCTGCAGCTGAACTCCACAAACGGTTGAAATCCGAAATTTGCATTCCCATCTATAATGGTAGCTTATCTGCTCTTCTCTGGTGTGTTTTCTGCGTATTAGCGAGTTCACGAGTGTGTTGGATTTCAAAAGCTAATCATTGTAGCAGTAAAACAAACTCTCCTCTTTTTTCCCGAGGTGTTTCCATTCCTCCCATGCTTGGTAACTTTGACAAACTTACGTCAGCCACTAGAGGTACTCTCAGGCACCAACATTAGTTTGAACAGATGAGCTAAAGCCACACAAGAAGCAGATAATTTTCTTTGACTATTAGAGGTTTGAGATATCCGTACTCATTGCTGAGGCATTTTGAAACGTCCCTAAGGCGCTTAACAGCTTTGATGAAATGGTATGTTTCAGTTTGTGTGATCAATTGCATGCTGGCATATCAGAGTGATATTCTGCTAACAGGACGAGAGAAGTCAACAACGAAATTTTGCACAATGCATCCGACACCATTTCATTGCATCTTCACAATTACTCACTGCAAATGAGTGTACCTGAAGAAAAACACCAAACTGTTCGCGTAGCCATCTTATCAAACAGAAGTGTCATCCTCTGTAACCAACGTGAATGTGTTGTCAGTTTGTCATTGTCCTAGTGGCAAACATAAATCGGATCAGTGGATTTCTATTGCCGTTTTATATGTATGATTTTATTGTTTACTATATCGGCAAACATTGTGATCGTGCTGTAGAGACAGTTAACTGCATTATGCTTTTCTAAAGATGTAGCAAATGGTTACGGGATACGTAGTGTTATTGACTTTTCATGTCAAGTCTTTGTCGGGGAAACACTGGTGCATAATCATAACAATTTGTGTAAACAACCTGGACTTAACTAACTGAAAAAGACAGTTGGCTGATATGGCACGATTTGTGTCCGAATAAAATTTTGTTGCATCTTTATGAGTGCATGCTACGAACCGTTTATATACCAACGTGAGAAAACGACCATGATGCCAGAGAAAGCCAAATGTTAGAGTCCACAATCATTGTCACTACCATGGTAGCGAAAACCCTACAGTTGTTTATGAACCCACAACAGGGGTTTGAATTTCCGGATGGTAACAGCTTCATCAGAGCGCAGTGTTCGACCATGTGACACTGATCACAACCAGAAATGCCATCGTAGGATCGCATTGGTGTTACGTCATTAGGATATGACGTGCGATGGATAATGCAGGTTCCTTGTTTCTATGCTCGGCTGTGACACCGTGCATCCGCGTGACCTGATTTCTTGACCCACTTCGGGATGTGCTCCATGACCCTGGTTCGCAACTGGCGCTCAGTCCTGCCTATGTAGGATGCTCCGCATCTACATCGATATTCATAGATAACGTTGGATTTGGCTGACTCGGGTACCGGATTGTTTCGAACAGAATCACTGCGAAGAACGCATTATATGTACCCCCGGTATAACTAACCGGACGATGGCGGATCCGTTGGTATACATCATAACCCTTGAAGGGAGGGCGCAGAGATACTGCCTTTTTAGACACTGTCAGGTTGAATTCTTGCGTCAGTGAATTGTTTGAATCTTGCAATAAACGCTCTAGGGTAACCGTTTAACCGTAGAGTAGTCTCACGTTGATATGTAAATGGTTTGTAATATGCACTGGTAAAGATGCAACGGAAGTTGTTTGAATATAAATTGTGTAATGTCAACCTACTGTGTTCTTTATTCAAATCCAACCTGGTGGTAGCAAAACACCAAATGTGTTGCCTCTCGACAGGCTCCGTCTAGCGACCTACTCATGCTTTATTCTGTACATATGAACGTCATCTACTTCTTTATTGGTTTTGCTAAGGATGTCCTTCCAGGTCAAGAGGAGGCGTACAATGAATCAATCCATTAATGCTCCTGGACCCACATACTCTTCAAGGTTGACGTAAGATCGATAGGCCGCATTTTTCTCCTGGTATCCAGTAGTATCAAGGACCTCTCTAAGTCACAACACTTCTCAGTCTCACAGGCAGAAATGCAGACGTTATCACCATCTGTTTTCTTTAAGGTCTGTGGAATAAGTACTCCCTGGGATTCGTGAGTTGATTTGCGAGAAATCTGAACGTGCACCCAATACTTGTTTGAATAGTTTGTCTTACTTCGGATCAGACCACTTTGTGAACTACGTTCTGTTCTAATTAATGGAACTGAAGCACAACTAACTAACAAATGAACTGACGGTAGAAGATTGTATAATCTGGTTCTAAGACCCTGTTACTATTCTGGGCTGTTTTTTTTTGAGACTATGGTCCGGATCATATTTTATAATGGCTCTGTAGCAGTTAATCATCAGCAGGAATCAGCTATTTTTCATCTTCGACGTTCACAGGAATGATGATTAAGCATATGCTCTAATGGAGACGATACATCTTGAGAATTAAAGCCTCTAAAATCATCCGAATCGCTGGTTTGGCAAGCAGTCACACATCATAGAAGGCGACAACCATTGATCTGCCAACACTTGTATAGCAGAAAACCTTCCTATCTAATAATTTTAAATCTACTTTTGGGAAATTTCCAATTCAGAATTTCTCTATTCACTGTTGCGGTGAATGGTTCAAAGTCGCGTGCGGATAGACACACGCTAGCTATAACTAACGACTACATGGTCTTTCTCGAGTCAGGCCTAATGAGAAAAAGAAAGGCAATAAGCCATATAATGACGCACATATTTTTTAAAGTTAGCACTTGTCAAAGACAACTGGCACAATTTTAGCAGTCGCTTGTCACTGTGCTATTAGCTAAGATCCACCTCATTTCGAGTAAAGGCGGCTCAACCTGCCTGTCACTATTCGAATCTCCAACGAGTGATCACCATTCTGTTTTGTTAAAACATCATGCTCCGTTTTTCACGATCTGCCAGGTTAAAAGTCGACGTTTTAACACGTTCAAGAACAAGTTGCGTGCTTACGTAAACATATTTCGAAATAATTGTTAGTTCCTTTGCAGCTCACACTCAGAAATATTAACTCACTGTAATTACTGAAAAAAATGCCATTTCGGACATGTTTATCCCCCAGACTTCCTCCAAAATCGACTAACAGTATCTGATTTTGTTTCTACTCAAGAAGAAGATGCATTCTTTTAAGAAGTTCGAGAGTTGTAAGGTTATCAGTCAAGGTTGTTGTCAAAATTCCGGGAGAAAATGTGTCAGACTTTCTACTGCTTATATCGTTTACTGTGCAGGGAAGTTTCGAAGTGTTCAATGATGCGACTCATCGTCAGCAGTTTTATGCTTTATGGAGGTTCGACTGCTTAGATCTTGTTAATTCTCAATCCCGGTATCCAATCCAATAAATCTAGTTTGCATCCTAAAGTAGAGCGCAGTCATTTGCTGGCGCGGTAACGGACAAACACTTTTGTGTGAGTTCATGAAAAACTCCACTGGCGTTGAGGCCACGGATAACGAATAGTGAAGGTAACTTCATGTCAGAGAACGTAACAAGAAATGTAGCTGTTCCATTAAAAACGATGACGAGACAGAAGGTGATATTAGCACAAATATGTAATTACTGGAGAAAAATGTATAGCGAAGCTACTCACCTACTGCAAAAACGTGGTTAACTCTCCATAGAAGATAACTTTTATATCATCGTCAGGGGCTGAACGGTAGAACTTATAGATCGAGATTTAAGTGACCTATATAAACGGACATCCAGATACCCTTCTGTTATGTATCATATCTTAATGATTGTCATGTATCCCACGGACATAGTTGACCAAATGCAAAACCTGCCCATTTTTATCAGATATATTCAGTTAGTATAAAACACAACGGGACTGGACTGGCTCGTTCCTATTCACTGATCAGGTCACAATATAGGTCTCTTAATCGTTCCATTGGGCTATATGGAATTGACATTCAAACGAAGTTATATTGTTTAAGTAAAT
>LOND01004052.1:3781-20492 GCA_014220965.1 Paragonimus kellicotti
GAGTAAGAATCCATTTCAATGCTTTTATAAAAAAGCTCAACGTTTGGTAAATACGCAATCCGTCACTCAGAGTCAGTTAAAAGTATAGTTTATACTTCAAGCAGGTAGGCTCAGGACGGAAAGCATAGGGCTACATTTCTTTAATAAACACGGCACAGGTAGCATTCACAATTTAGAGTACAAAGCTGAGGTTGATTTGAGGTCATTCTTGTTTACATCTAATAAAACAGCTTCATTCTGACACTGAACCGAATGAGAATAAACTAACAAATTTGGTATCAACAAGGGGGTGCAGCTTCCCACTGTGCACATAAAGCGATATTGCTTTAATACTACGTGCCTTGACCGACAAATCGATACAAAAGAAACGATCAACTGACCACTAAGGCTGTCAGAATTCAGGTTTTTCCTTCGGTAATCATAACCATCAAGTATGTTGAAAGCCGCTATCATACAGGACTGCTTTCTAACTGTCGAAACCAGTTTGCTTGATGCCTCTTCGTCTAAAAGACTTTTTCTATAGTAATAGTGGGCAACATTCTGGACATCTTTCGAGATAAAATTTGATAATCATTTAACAAGCGTTGTTCCCATCAACTAACCTCGGCTGCAAATGACCACTTTGAGTGCTATTTGTAGAGCCGCGTTAGACACACAACCTTGTGAATGACCGTATAAGAGACAGTAGCGATCCCAAGCCGCTGTTATAAAAGTGTTGCCTTCTATTACGGTCTAGAATATTTAGCTCCAACGAATTAGGAACTTCATTATCACTATCCATTATTATCGTGAGATTCAGACCATTTTGGAAATTTACTGCGTCTGATGCAAAAGAAATTTGTTGATTCAATGACTTCTGCTGTTGTATTAATCAAGCAGCGACGGGTCTAACCTACTCTAAACAATGTTCCGATGTTTGCAATTATATCTTAAGTCAAATGTTGCAACATCCACCAGTCGGGTAACACCTGAAACAAGTTGCGCGCCGTTTTCCAAGTAACCGGCAGCACGTTAGACTGTATGAACAGGTTTACATTTTCAATACAGTCCGCGTAAAGAAAACCAGTTCGATGAACTGATCCATCGTCAAAATGTCACATGAGTTTCGCGTAAGTGATCAACCCGTGATGGAATAATTTAGCTATACAGTGTTTGAGCAAGAAATAGTTGTTCAATGTCATCATTGTGTCGTTCGTCGCTAGTCGGACCAAAATGAGAGAAGTAAAATCAGGATATCTCTCGGCTAAAACCCCACAAATCACAGCAGGGGAACAATTGAGCGATAGGCTTTAATCGATCGACGTGACAGAAGCAGGGTCAAACGGTGTGACGTCACGTTTACAAATGCGTTGAAACTAAGCAAACAAAGTGATATACATGAGGCCGCATCACCACTTGGAATTGGATTTCAGAACATACAGTGGTGCAGCACAAGCCCTTCTAATGAATATCAGTCAAAAATATACCATCTCCGTTGTCTGGAATATTTTCATAATTCGCGTACACGACCTGTGATTTAGTGCATCATGCACTAGGCAATGTTCGTGACAAGCAAAAGCCTGCCATAGTTGTGAGTACCTGGGTTGTTAGTCAGACTTTCACTCGCATTTTAAAGTATCTTGATCGCGAAAAACGAGTTCGGCCGACTGAAAACACAAAAAATGTAGCCTGTTCACGCAGTATCTGTAACAGCAACGGGAAGATTAATCTAAGGGTGACAAAGTAACGATGTAACCTTTGACGATGCTGACAATGAATCAGAAAAATCAATAATGCGGTCATGAACAGCAGGAAAAGTTTTCTTTGGGTAAAGGTAACTAGTTTGCTGAGAAAAGGTCTATCAGGGGAAAACTATTGTTTCAAGACAGAAGTGACAAAGGAAACAAATGGCGACAAACTAACCAGAGCAAACCTAAGCTGTCAGTGATCCACTGAAAACGTTAAGAGGTGACAGTTCATATGTTTGATCACAAACACAGCACGTGTCGGATAACTTAATTTAACCATGCGAATCCCGACAGTTCACTGTAAGATTTACCTATAACATGGTCTTCAGGGAAAATTTTAAAGTAGCACGTTTTTGGACATAGACTTACAGCTCCTTACGTTAAATTCTACCGGATAGTATTTTGAAATCCACAAATAAGCTTTGTAATAAACCCTATAACATACACGACTATCAGAAGTATCCACTTCTTTCCCGCTAACTGTCGACCATGAGAGCTACACGAAAATAATCGATATTTTACGTTCTGTTGTACTAATCGAACATCATCATAGATACAGAAATATCATGTATCTAAAAACTAAAAGAAAAGATCTCCTCAACTAATTCATCTGTTCCGCAAGCCACTAACGGAATTCGAATCGCAACGTAAGGCACACACTGGCACTTAGTCTAGGCTTACGATGACAATTTTGTAGGATATTCATCATTGCAGATGTTTAAAATTCAACTATCGGTGCTGATTTCTTGTCAGTTTTGGATGTAGTGTTGGTGTACAGCAAAAGAATCTTCTGGATCGTAGAACGCTGCTAAGAGTGCACAGCACATAGGCTAAAATTGATCCTATCGGTCTGCGTTCACTCATACCCGACATTGCACCCCATTTTTCGGCGTTGCTTCAAAGTTAGCCCCAAGCTGACAGCACCTTCGTACGACCCGCTCACAGATAAACACGAATTAGTTCATTACATCGTCAGTAAAAGCCGTCCTACTACCGCATCGATTACCGCCCGTAAAGTTGAAAGCTCCTAATGCTGTATTCGATCATATGTCGCAACTAAGTGTTATCCGGCCGTCAAACAGGTGTTGGTCGGCCTCATTACATATGGTTCCCAAAACTTCAGGCGATTGGCAAGCATGAGGCGAATCTCGTGCATTCAATAATGTCACAATCGCTGATCGTTATCCCATTCCTCATATCCACTGTTTTCTCCACAATTTGGACAGCAAAACTGTTTATTCTGAAACTGACTAAGTGCGCGCATATCATCAAATCCCTGTGGCCCGTGATGATATTCCAAAAACGGCGATAACACATTCTTTCGGTCTTTTTGAGTTTCCTCGAATGCTATTTGGTCTGCGCAACGTTGCCCAAATTTTCCAACGTGTTATGGACCAGGTCAACTGTGGCTTTGAATTTTTCTATGTGTATCTCGAGGATGTGTTGAGTGCTAGTCGAAATCACTGCGAACATTATCAACATTTCCGTTTACTGTTCGCTCGTTTCGACCAATTCGGAATTACTGGTAATCCTTCTAAATGTGTCTTTTGTGTTGATTCACTAGAATTTTAAGCCATGTTATCAATTCCAAGGGTATCCGACCATTGGGCACAAAAATTAAATCGTTGCAGGAGTCTTCTCTTCCTGATTCCAATAAAAAACTTCAGCGTTCCATTGGTATGATCAACTACCATAGTCGTTTTATACCACAGTGTTCATGTAATTCACAACCACCAACTGATCTTCCACGAAGATCACAGAGAGGCGTTGTCTTCAGTTCTCAAGCGTTACATAGATTTAGTGGCGGCAAGCAACCATTTGGTGAAACCACAGCCTTGTCGCATTTTAACAACGACCCCAACAACCGACCGTTTCGCTCAAACAATGCTTTGACAAACGCAGTTGGTGGAGTTCTTCAAAAGCTTGTCAACAAATAACTCCAACTCATTTCTCTCTCAAAAGCTGCCCTCTGCCCAAGTCAATTATGGTACATTCGGCAGGGAGCTACTCGCGATTTACCTATCAATTTGGCACTTCCAACATTTATTGGAAAGTTGAGTTTTCACTGTTCTGACTGACCATAAAGCCACTTACCTACGCCCTCAACTCCTCACCGGACAAACATTCCCCCCGTGAAATCCGTTATTTTTATTTGAACGCACAATTTACGATAGAACTCCGTCAAATTCCAGGATCTGCCGATGTCATCACAGACGCTTTCTCTAGACTACACATTACTACGGTTTCGACTTCGTCCTAAATAAGCCTGGAGAAACCGGCAGAAACATAGCTGAACGACAAAGAACTACATCACTCTAAAACTTCTCCCTCTCTCCGGTTGTCCAAGGACTCCCTCCTCATTCTGATTCCAGCACAGTGTGCCATGTAACCAAATGTAATCCTCGACTGTTCGTTCAACTAACTTGTCTCAGACTGTTGCTCGACTTTCAATATTCGCACTTACATCCCGGTATAGGCGTCACCCTCAAACTCTATACTTAACGTTACGTTTGGCCTAATATGAACCAGAATATACACATTTGGTCTAAATCCTGTCTGCACTGCCAGCGTAGCAAGATCCATCGTCATGTTCTCTTCCCACCTGGCCATTTCCACACAACAAGTTCTCGGTTCTCACACGTCCATTTAGGTAATGTTGGTCCACGGCCACCATCCGATGGAAAGGGTTTCTTGCACAGTTGTGTCGATCGGTTCACTCGTTAGCCGACGGTAATTTCCATACCGGATATCACGAGTGAGACTATTGCCAGGACCTTCTCCTCCACTGGGTAGCTAATTTTGGCGTAACTTCTGTGGTTACTACATATAAAGGCGCGCATTTCCAGTGCCAACTACTCCGTGATTTGACGTGTATGCTTGGTTGTGAACATATCAAAACGACTGCATATCACCCCTCTTCCAATGTCTGGTGGAGCGTTTCCATCGACAACTGAAGGCATCATTAATTGCCCAATCTTCAAAACATAAGTGGACGGAATGCCTTCCGCTTACCCTGTTAAGTATCAGATCAACTCTGAAGGAAGATCTTGAAATCACCCCAGCAGACCAACTCTGAGATTACCCATTGAATATTTTCAAGAGGCACCTCACCCAGTAAATCCAATAGAGTACGTTGAAGACCTTCGGAAGCACACGCAGGATTTTCGCTTAATCCCCACGCGGAAACACGCATGGCACAGTCGTAATCCCTGTGATTTACATACATGTGTTTATTCGATGTGATTTAGTAAAACGATCACTGCGACCTCCCTAATCTGGACCATTCAGGGAGAGTTGATTTAAAACTGTTGGCAAGTATGCTGGTGTTACTAACAAAACTTCTTTCAACTATTACAATTCGTACATTCTACAAAGATTCCCCCTAAAACATCGTACTAATTTTTTAATAAAATTCTCCATGAAACATATCACTAAGAAATAATAATGTATTCTTTCGAGATGAATTTTACGCGAGAAGCAACTGTAATGGTACAAATGGCTGGAAAACCAAATCTATGTCTATCTACTCATCATCATCATCATCATCATATCAGCCATGAGCCTGACCAAAAGGTACTGTGGCTCGGGCTGCCGCTCACCTCAACAGTGACGTGGAATATCCTAGAAGAAAACGTTACTAAGAAGGTTGAAAATTAATAGAAGTCTAGAAAGAACTAGAAATGGTATGGATGCAGGTACGCCATTGACTGCGACACGCTGCCATCTCGGATAGCGTCTCTAACCAGCGGTTTGAGTGATCACGAGGACCCCATCCAGGCAGGCGACACCTACCCACTTTACTCAGTGGAGCAGTCAGGGTTTCATATTTCGTGACCACGTTGTCGCTTGACCACCACGTGGTTTCACCCAACTGTTGGTGGTCTCAGTATATAATGCCCGGTACGGTAAACGATCAGCCAACTGCAAATTTGGTAATTTAGAAGAGACCCAATTGCGAAAAATCTGGACTTCGGCTGGATTCGAACCAGCGACAGAAACAACATGCCCAAACGCGGCAAATGCTCTACCAGCTGAGCTACGAAGCCACGCCGGAAGCTGATAAATTTCTCACTGAGGTGAAAACAAGTGTGTTCTACCAGAACAGACAAATTTGAGTCATCTATGGTTTCCAATCCAGCTTACACGGCTTAATGTCGAGGATGTCTCTTAATGAGGATAGGGAACATATACTGGATCCACGCCTTATTCCTTAAGCAAAATATAAAGTAGGTGTAACATAGCCACATTATTAAAGCAAACCTTAGATTAGCTGTGACAAATAATATCTTTTCAATGTCGTATACATCAATTTAGTTTCATTTAAGCCAAAATACCGAGTCATGGTTCTTGGTGCACAGAAAAAGCACAGTATAGTCCGTGTTTTCTTATTTTAGAGGGCTCTTCTTTACAGGTTCCATCAACTATACCGTACGGAATACACGCTTCGGAACTTTATGTTCAATTGTCGTACACACTTCGATAAAGAATACTGGGCTACGTATTATGCTTTACGACAGCACCCAAACCATACTATCATTGAATGCTAAAACCAAAGTGAATATGTAAGGTAGACAAATATGGGACATTACAGTGAATCTTTACACCACACAAGTGGTTTCGATTAACGTTTTGCAAGGCCTGATACGGCCACAGTGACCTAAAATTTTGGTGGCCACCAGATATCTACGCTCTTCCAACAATGAAGCCGCATTTACTGTTCGAAAAATTGTGAACGGAATAGGATCGGAAGAATCTATAAAAAATTATTCGTAGTATCATCTTAAATACAAAAACTTCTAGATAATTTCCATTTCGTACCGTCATTCATACGAGTGAATAGGTATGTTATGATCATCGAACTTCCACAGCGTACATGTGGGAAGGCTCGTGAAACACTTCCGAGAAGTATAATGTTATGCTACTCTGAGGTTATCAAGAAAACATGCACGACGTATGCTATCACACCGTACGCCAGCATGTCATGTTCATTAGGCACATAGCGCAGTTCCTGCTAGAATCGTTCATCAACAACTTGTTCACAAGTGCCCACGACACCCAACCGACACTAGTGTAGGCTGATTGCATTCTAAGCTACTTCTGAGTGTCATTGATCATACTCTGAATGACTGAGATCAAAACTTACGATGACATCGTTAATGCCGTATCACAATGTCAATTGTACAGTTGTTTTAGTATACACCTGACCTCGTCACTACTGTTATCAACATAAATAGTGACACATCAGCGGTCCCCATTGACACTTAACTGTCACAGAAAAAGAAGGAAAAGACAAGCCCTATTCGAATAAACGGAGGAGACCTAATTACTAGAAACGACTACCTTTATATTTATACACTCAACATCTAGATACCTACACCTTGCATACAAACAATCGAGCCCTAAATGAAAGTAAAGCGTCATCAGCAAAACACCTTCCTCATGATTTTCACTGTCCTGTTGCTATCTATTAACAGCAAAGTTCGAACTTAAACAGATGTACAACGCTCGGCTGAAAAACGAAAAACAAACAATTACACATCCCATTTCCAGCTCGATTAACATCAATCACCAGTCACCGACTAGTCTGTGAGTTTATCGGAGACCTCAACCCCCAGGAGACGAAACGCCCGATAACAGGATGGCAACACATTGGCGCTCGAGGAGTGGAACTCCGAATATATACACATAGGTAAATAACCTAGCTTCACGCAATAATTCAAGTTTCATTCCATTCTGGCCACGTACCAATTATTTGAGCCAGAGACAGAGTATTTCTGGCAGGACGCTGGATGTGGCGCATGATTAGTTGACATCCATTGTACACAACCTAACCATCTAAGTCTGTGCATATTTATAGATTGAACAAAAGAAGACGTTTGTCACTCAGTACCAAACATCGCCTTCCAACCTCTTCATTGTCCAATCGTTGGTACCACCGGATACGAGCAAACGAACGCAAACATCTACGTTCAAGTCCCTGAAGACGGTTCACGTCATCATCCCTTAGCGGCCAAGTTTCGTAGCTGTAAAGTAACAGCCATCACGGCCATCTAATACACGCGATTCTCAGGCTTCGAGAAGACGCCTCTCTATCGCCAGAGGTGTCCCAGACCACGTGTTTCTGTGTCATTCTTCATACTTCCGTTGCTGCTGATGCGGCTTCTTATAGACGCCAACCGGCCAACAAAATCCATAGATTAATTATCGAACACTAGGTCTACGTAATCAGGGCAGTCTTGCAGAAGCACAGCAACGAGTTAGAAGTGTTCAATCTCAGTCCGGAGAACGTCATCTAATAAAATCTCTATCAATTTAGAGACCACTGAAATCAACGCTGTTGATCGATCCAGCAAACCTTTTGGATCGTTTCTGCATCCATCTTTGAAAATACATGTGGTTGTGAACTGTTAGCAGGCTTTCAACAGACGGCCGGTTGGAAATCAGCCACTGAAAAGTGTTGTAGATGGTCCTGCTAATCCCGTGGCGCAGCTTCTCAAGATGACGGACCGGGTGATTTGTAGGTTAGTAGGTTCTCTAACTTGACGCTGGCTTGTGACGCTGAAACCTGAGCAAATTCAGTCAAGTTATCGCCTATGCGCTCTAAAGTCGTCCACGATTTGCACCTATGCACACTTATGTCCTGTTTACCCAGAGTGTCCGCCGCCTCTGCATCCATATTGGTAAATCCACCAGTGATCAATGGCGCAGTCGTCAACATGATTATCTTATGAAGACGTGGTCGTTGATCAGGTTCCGGCCGTGGCAAGGATACTCACAATCTTGCAGTTTTTGCCTAGTCAGCAAACGGTGCAGTTAA
This sequence comes from Paragonimus kellicotti, assembly GCA_014220965.1. NCBI lineage: Eukaryota > Metazoa > Platyhelminthes > Trematoda > Plagiorchiida > Troglotrematidae > Paragonimus > Paragonimus kellicotti. The sequence continues at coordinate 12,326 of LOND01004052.1, forward strand.
ATGTCAATGGCTATCAACGCAGTCTCTCAGACCAGTCGTCTTTTCTTCCTAATGAGTCGTGAGTCTGTTATCTTATAGGTACTGGTGTTGATACCAGCGCGAGTATACCAAACGCACACAATCCGAATCAGCCAATCGCACATAATCTTTTCCCAGCCAACGTAAGGACTATAAGATTGTTCGGCCACCGCTCTTGCGCAGTCAGCTTGGATTTCTGCGGACCATCCCGCGGAATCTACACGATCACTGATGTCCAAATGGCGATCATCGGAATCCACCTGTTCTAACGCCTCCATCTTCCAGACGACGCCATTTAGTCGATCAAACGAAAAAGCACGTCACTGAGGAGATTTTAGCCGTAGAGGTTCCAGTTGGTCCTGTGTATGAAAGACCTGAAAAATTGAATTCGTTCAATTTCTTTATCAGTAAGTTCCAGTTTGCTTGCTTTCAGTCATTACTCCTACCTACCGTCAAAGATTGTGCACGGCACCACGTAGTTACGGTTGGATAACCAGTATTCTCTGAAGCTCGCAGAGACACCGGATTAATTGAAGACAGTTTGCGCCAAGTCCGATCATATGTTCTAATTTGGCAGCAAGCACCCGTCCAGAGGCTCCTATGCCCCAACACTTTTCATAAGCCTTAAAACGTTAGCAACCTGGCTCTTGATTACAGAGTATCACGCGTTTAATACAGCCAAAATACTTGACAGATACCCGACTTCGCATAAACGGAACACCATAGCTAGTGTTCACAGTACTGGCGTTTTTACGAAAATATGTCTAGTGTGCGCTTATCAAGAGATGTATCGCCAAGATAGCTGTCAATACTTTTATTGTAATTTCCACATATGCCATCTGGTTTACAAAATTCCGTTCGAACGTTTCAGCGTTTCGTCGACCGCGTCACGTGAGGTTTGGATTTCGTCCACCCCTACACCGATGACTTACTGGTTGTAACCAAATCTAGAGAACACCAGGTTCATCTGCAACATTTCTTTTACAGAGTAACAACTTTCAGCGTAACCATTAGGAAGAGAAATATATCCCTGACCAAATCTCAGCAGTGTTCCTAGCGAATGATCCAACTATATTAAGTATGCATTGGCCACCGCCGTCATGTTGTGCTATTTCAACTCAGCCGGCAAATTACGTAAAACTGTTGACGCGTCAGACACCGCAGTCAGTGGGCTTCTTCAACAGTACGTCGCTTTCTTTTCCAGATGTCTACCTTCATATAAAACCAAGTATAGCGCGTTTGGACGTTAATTGTTATCTACTCCACCGACAGTTACGTATGACCAGTTCTGAAAGGAAGCATGTTTGTGATTTTCACCGACCATAAACCGCTAGATTTTGTCTTCTGCAGCAGATCTGATAGACAACCACTACGAGAAGTTGGTTGAACATGAACAAGGTTACCAGCAATGACAACGTCGTGCCGGACCCTCTATCGCGAGTACTAACACTAGTTCATCATATCTCAATCGATTTAACCGCCATGACCAACGCAAAAAGCTTGAAAACCGCTGTTTACAGTTCATTTCGCCAATCAACCCAACATCTCACAGATCAACCTTTGCCAGTATCTGCTGCAATGATCCTCTGTGACAATTCCACTGGGCACCCGCGCCAAGTGGTTCTGACTATTTTCCGACGTATATTCCACATAATATGCAATATCAATTGTTCTGACATGAGGGTCGCTGCTCATCTTATTTCCGATAGACATGATTATATCGGCATGCAAAAATGTCAGAAACTAGACGCGTGATTGTTGAGCTTGTCAGCGGAAAAAATATGTCGACAGGTGCCAAATCGACAAGGCAATATTCTTCCACATCCTTCCGATTGTAGCGATTATATATAAACGTCGCTGAATCGCTGCCAGTGGTTGACGGCATATCTTGTCTCTTCATACAATGAACAGCTTCAATTGATGGTCTGAGAGCGTCCGTATACTCAACGTCACTAGTAAAACGCTGGGTCATATCTCATGGCCATGCCGCTATTGTAATAATCGATCGCAGCCCGCAGTTCGGGAGTAGTTGGTTCGCATAACTACTCCATACCTTGGGAGGTCACCACTCTCACAACAAGGCTCATCTAACAGTAAACGGAACGGTTGAGCGTTGTCGCTGATAACTGGAAGTAGCGCTCGGTGAGGCCGACTGTTCTACCAACTATCTCAGTAAGTATCCACGCGGTCCTCAGGTTTGACTTTCATGTCCATTGTCAGGGACAGGTTTGAGTGAGAACTTCCGTTTGCTGAACAACCCACCCTCCGGATGCGTCTCTTCCCTTAGGCCGGAAACCGAAAACAATATCGCAAAGTTTCTGCTCCCCTACCCTCTAGAATGTGCACGTCATTACATGCACGGATAGTAAACAACGTCTCACAGAACGTACATATGAAGGGCCTTTCAAGATGCCCCAAGGGGAAGATTGAGTGTATATCAGATATTGCTTAGGTGAACGAGAAACCTTACCCATCGACCACCTCAAGCCAACTTACCATGATTCCCCAAAGAAGTTCTAATGGTCGAGTTCTTCTTCGTCCGCCACCCAGCCCTTAGTTGCTGATACACCCAACATTAGCTCGAGTTGGTCTACAACCCTGATGCCTATGACTTCATCAACGACCCGACCTATACTGCTACCTTGACGAGGTGGTCGGGCTTGTGTGCTGTTTCGATCCGGCGGGCTATGCTGACTAGGACTCCGGTCCTTCCAGGTTCAACCCTGTCAGACAGGCCAAAGGGGAGCAGCCAGACGAAAAGCAGTTACACTCATAGGATTGTATGTCGCACTACTGACCGCGTAGGAGTGCTTAGGTAGTGAGGCACGATCCTATGGGCATACAGCAGAACTATTTTTATAGTTGCGGCACTGCTGTCTTCCGTATCAGGAAGAAGGGGGTTAGAAAAGGTACCCTCAAACAAGAGCACTCCGATCGCCCAACGGTTGACCGTGACCGCCGGCGTATTATCCAATACGGTCGAAAAACATCTATCACCCAAAAGCCCGATGTAGCTTTGAGTACATCCACTGCGCCGTTGTAAGTGTTCATCGACCAGTCTCTAACCATCCTAGCTTCTATTCCGGTCGACAACAATGAGTGGTCCGACTGTTTGTTCTGGGTGACTTGAACGCTCGAGTTGGGCGCGACTCAGTAGCTTGGCCGGGAGTCCTCGGACCCTACGGCATTGGTTCAGTCAATGAGAACGGTGATCGTCTGCTCCACCTGTGTGCTACTCACGAGCTGGCTATCACGAACACCCGATTCCAGCTGGATGCGAGCGACATCACGACATGGACCCACCCAATAAGTGATCATCCCTATTTACCCGATTACGGGATTGTTCGGCAGCGCGGCATTCATGAAGTGCGTACGAGGCAAGTGATCCGCGGGGCTGATTGTAGCACGGATCACAAGCCCGTCAGAACCTAATGATGTATTCACGTTTGCAAGTCTGTTTATTGTAGATTTTTCGGACAACGGCAGAAATTGAATGTCAAATGACTGGAGAACTGCAAGACAAGGACTGCTTTTTAACGTACAGTTGTCTTCATTCTGAAGAACGCTCCTGTGTTCACTAACTCTGAGGGCATGTGGCAACAACTCGAGGAACAGGTCATGACATCACCCATCGATACCATCAGTACAGTGCGCCAGAAACGCCATGACTGGTTTGACAACAACGCGGTTATATCTAACAAGATACGGGAGAGAAAACGTACATTTGGTTACTTTCACAATGAACCACGGGAACGAAGCAAAAAGACGACATCCCGGAGTATTCGCCGTTATCTCCCCAAACATGTTCGCGGAATCAAAAACGACCGTGTAAAAAGTAAGGTGAATGGATGCAGGACTACACCGATCGCCGACAACATAGCGAATTTTATCAGACACTCAAGGCGAAGTTTGGCACATCTATACGGTTTCAAGGTAAGGGTGACAACCAATGCACTGACGGCTATCGGGGTATTAGTCTGTTGAGCCGAGCTGGCGAGGTGATTGCATGAGTCCCCTTGAAGCAACTGAATGCGGACGTTTTGGAGGCTAATGTTCCTGAGGAGCAGTGTGGATTCCTGATGAGTCGCAGTAAGATCGGCCTGATGTCTGCAGTTTGGAAAATTCAGGAAAAGTGCCGAGAATGTAGCCATCACTTATACGTCCTCTTCGTGGACTTCACCAAGGCCTTTGATTCCGTGAGCCGCGAGGCGTTGTGGACGGTGCTTGGTAAGTTTGGATGTCCAGGTAAGTTCGTCAATTTGATTCGAATGTTGCATGTGGATGAGGGCGAAAGTACAGTCGTGTGGATCGACTTGTGATGATTTTGACATTGTCACTGGCGTGAAGCAGGGTTGTGTGCTAGCCCCAGCTCTATTTAATTTACATTTGACCGCCATGCTAACAATTGCTCTCCACGACTTGGCGGAAGACGGCGTTGAGGTTGAGTACCACAGGGATGGACGCCTGTTGAATATTTGATAGTTCGGCGCTCAATGCTGGCTACATACACTAACGATAAGCGTGCCTCTGTTCACAGATGACATCGTGATAGTCGCACACGGTTAAGACGAATTACAGCGACTGGTTACGATATTTCGCGACCGCGGCATCCAAGTTTGGATTGGATATCAATACAAGTAAGACATTTTCTTTCTTTCAGCCATTTCGAGTGGACTTACTGTTTCTGCAACCCAAATTTGCACCAATCGAGACAGTGCCAACGACTGCACAGAATTCTGTTACTTGGACAGCAATCTGCTGATACATTTGTCCGTGGAGCGCGAGTTACGAGCCTCGTGTGGCAAGGGCTAGTGTTGTTTTTGGACGTCTTGAAAAACGTGTCTAGAAGAACCACGACCTGAAGGTGGCAACTAAACTCTGTGTCTCTGTGTCCTGTGCTGTCTATACTGCTGTACAACAGTGAAACTTGGACACTGTATCAGCGGAACGTGCGTTATCTGAGCCGTTTCCACTTTGCAGTGTCTAAGACGCATCTTGGGTATTCGGTGGTCGGACATGGTTCCGAACACTGAGGTACTGCGGCGAGCGGACATGGACAGCATTGAAGCCATTCAACTGCTCAATCAGAATAGCTAGTTAGGTCACACCTGTAGAATGAGCAAAGACCGGATTTCAAAGCAGTTGCTACACAAGCAAGTGAAATCAGGTGAGCTAAATCCTGGTGGTTATAAATGGAGGTATTAAGATGTTATCTAGGTAAGTCTTTCGCCTTGTTGCATTGATTTCAGATCTTGAAAAGACTTAGTAGTTAACCAGACAGTCTGGGGTAATACACTTCGGACAGACGTCCGAAAGTTCAATAAGCAATAACTGTGCGGCCGAGAACGGAAGCGCGCGGTACGCAAAGGAACCATCGGTGCCATAGGTCGTGGTGACATGACTATATGGCGTTGCGATGTGTGCGGCCGTGAATGCGCTGGCCGCCTCGGATTAGTAGGTCACCAGCGTACTCATAGTGCACCGTCAGCCAAGCAACAACGAATAAATTGGGCTCAAGTGAATTATAACAGTTGTATCTCTTTTACTCTTGTTTGCATTGACAAACGACCGTCGTCATTTCGCAACTCATCGGCTACTCTTTTCAGAAACTTGGGTCTTTGTGGCTTTGGCGTACTGTATGGTGAACGTATTATTAGTTTTTCAATCCAACCTCGAAATTCGTTCTTCCTCCTTATCCTCTATAAAATGCACCAACATGCACTCTTATGTCGAACTACTTGCATTACATTTCCAATACCTTGTTTCTGGTTTAAAACCCACTAATGAAGTATTTGTGCTTATTTTCCGAAAGGTAGGGTTTCAGTTTCGTGCTATCCAATCGATCAGTTAACAAGCATTGACCGGCTGGACACAAAGTACTTACTGATAAACCTCCTGTCCAATTCCTACAGGTTTAAACTGGATACGTGAGGTGTGAGTGAAACTACAGATAGTGCAAGGCAAGCCGCCTGGGGTGAGTGTTATGCGCAAGCGTTTTTTGTTTCGGTCACTTGGACAGGCTAAACCGAAACGGATGCTGCCAACTATTTGCATGCGCCGAGGGTATGTGAGCGACATACGTACGTCCAATTGCCAGGGGGAAAATAAGAAAGGTGCATCGAATGAAGCTGTATAGTTGGTTACAGTCATCCAGATCAAGAGAGTGAATTCTGGAGATAAACCAAAAACTACAGCCACCGCTCTGGCCACTCCAACCTCTAACATTACTGCTATATCCTCTTAGCCACTCCTCTTTCGGCGTTCTCTGTCTTTTCTCCATCTCTTATCGCTCTCTCCTTCCCTTCTCTTTCTTCCTTTCCTCTCCCGGAAATCCACTTTTCCATCGGTAATTGCACTTTCGGGACCATCCCCACAGGCAGAAATACAAGGTTTACTCGGAACTGTAGATGCGTATACTAAGTCCTTCCAATGTTCCCAACATTTGTTTACTCCAAGAGAAGATTTGACGCCTTGAATACCGTGCTGCACGGCTTTCCCCTTAACAACCAATACACTCCTATTCGTGTGATTCAGATCAGCGAACGTAACTAGCTGAATAGGTTGGACAGAGACCAATCAACATGACCCCCCCAATCAAGAGTACCTGAAGGAACCTGAAAAGTTTCCCGGATGAAATAGTGTCACGAGAAAAATTTGCAAGACAAAATTAAGGAATCAACCCATATAAAGAGAATATGTATGTTGATTTATACCCGCAACAGTATCGTTTTCCCGTGGAGTCGCCTCAAACTGAATGCAACAGTTGAAGCCATAGTAGAGAAAAGTATTTGTAATTCAGATTTTTCATGATTGTCAATTTTGCTCCTTACTAAGGTTTCAAAATTACTTTTATATTTTTTTCTTCCTGCTGTTAGTGAAAGTAACGATAGGAGTGGCGTAATTAGATTCGCTGGGATGCCTCGTTAACTTTCCGTTTCGTGCTTAAGGTACAGTCAGCCCCACAAATATCCGATATCCCGAAGAGACCTATTTGCGACCTTCCTCCCACACATCATTCTGAAATTCACTTGTCGGAAGTGATCAACAACTTCCGTCCAACAGTGCTCGTGTATAAGTACCAAAAGGCGATTTTCAACTAATGGATTCTATGTGGTTATGCAAAGTGTAGGGTCGAGCGAACCGAAGACGATCGGTTGAGAATAACGCAACGAGTAAACAAGGAGTATATTGTCGACCCGCGAGGTCAACGTGAGAGCGAACGATGAACAAGACGAAGCGGTAGAAGGACGGAGCGACAAGCGAGCACGCAGCGGGGTCGTACGTTCGAGTGCGCGGGGTACTTGTCGGTATCCATACTCGTTCAAACAAAATGTTTAAGCACATACAAAAGTTGAAAACCGAAAGAGTACAAATAGCAGTCGTAACTCTAACATAGTCAGTAATAAACAAATGGGGTCGCTACAAAGGGTGTTTATCCTAAGTACGATTATGGTGGAATCCGAGGGAGTCAAGCATCAGTGTGAACCACCGATGTATTGCTGTCTCTGATGATGATGATGAGGGAGTATGCAAGCAACAATAATGTCTGTGAATGGTCAAATGTGAGAAAGCATGTTCGAATTTACTTGATGAGAATCGCATCTTAACTTTTGATACATATAAATATTGTTGCTTTTATTGCACAGCCTGTCCGTTTCATATTTCGTTCCGGTTATGCGATTTTTACTGCAGCTACATCCATCTACCACAACGGAAAAGTCCTCTACTTGGAGCCAAACCGCACGCCTGCGAACGCGGTACTCTTGGCTATGCGAAATTATCCATTGAAATGATTAAGGTCAAAGAAACATCCATGGGGCTGGACCCAAGAAGTGTCTCTACTCAACTGCCAACTTATCACCAAACCACTAGTCAACGGCATTTTTTACATATGTCTGCGAACATGAAGCCCACGTGTCGTGCACTGAAGTTTTGCCTAGGTCTACAGGTGTAGTGACCAGCGGTCGTGTGGCTTCTCTAAGGATCCCGGCTGCAACCATGTTTTCCCGCTTGCTTGTTCTGTACGCATGATTCTGTGTACGCCTGCTACAGGAGGCCTGATATGGACTCAGTGCCACTTTCTTCAGTCGTGCGACCGATTGCTAGCAGTAAGCGATTGTCCTTTTCCTAACTACTCGTCTTCTAATCC
>LOND01004054.1:15565-28380 GCA_014220965.1 Paragonimus kellicotti
CCCACCTGGTTCTGAATATGAGGACGACCGTCGAGAACTTAAACGCAAACTGACTAAAAGCTTGCGCAAAGACCGTGAGCACTACTTGGTCGAACAGTCGAAAGAGATGGAAAGGGCCTTTTTATCTGGAAATTGTAGAAGGCTTTTTTCCCTGATCCGTGGTTGTACTGGTCGTCGAGTCGGTGTAAGAGACCATATGTGAAAAAGATGGTTCACTTATCACCAATCAATCGCGTCGACTTGACAGGTGGGCTGAACATTTTGAAGAACAGTTCAGCTGGCCTCAACCAGATTATGTGGACGACGGGACCCGAATGGTCAGTTATTGCATTCCAGACGGCCCTCCGTCGGAAGCAGAAGTGGTCCTAGAGCTCAAATTATTGAAGCGTAATAAGGCTCCTGGACCAGACCTCCTCTCCTTCTCTTTTCAAGGATGGCGGAGAGAGGTTGATATCAGAACTGACTAAACTCCTCCAGACGATTTGGGAGACTGAAGAGGTACCTCGCGATTGGTGCTTGTCAACAGTAATTCCCGTTTTCAAAAAGGGGGCCCGAAGTCTATGTGACAACCACAGAGGCATCAGTTTGGTATCTGTTGCTTCCAAGTTACTCACTGGCCTCATTTTACGTCGGCTCACTAAACCCAGAGAAAGCCAGATACGTGAAGAACAGGCAGGATTCCGATCCGGTCGAGGGTGCGTTGACCACATTTTTACCTTGCGACGGATCTTGGAACATCGGCACTCTTATAGGCAGCCGACGGTCTGGTCTTTTTGGACCTGAAGGCTGCTTTCGATTCAGTTGCTCGTAACGTTCTCTGGAACTGTCTTCTTCGCAAGGGAGTACCAGGGAAATACGTGAATCTGTTGAGATCACTGTATGCTCACTCTGCAAGCAGGGTGAGGGTTTATGGACAGCTGTCTCGGGCGTTCATCACTTCTAGTGGTGTTCGTCAAGGGTGTCCGATTTCCCCTGTTCAATTTTGTCATGGACGACATTTTGGAGGGTGCGCTTAAGGAGTCCAGTGGACTTGGTGTTGAGCTTCTTCCTGGCGCTCGGTTGACCGATCTGGAGTATGCGGACGACATTGTCTTACTTAGCCCCTCTGCCGAAGACATGCAGACCATGCTGAACAAGGTGAATGACCGGGCTGGTTTGTATGGAATGCGCTTCGCACCTTCAAAGTGCAGTGTTACTTCAAGACTGGGGCATTTCCACTCCTACTTTCTTTATTGCAGGTAATCCGCTTGAGACTGTGGACAGTTTCACCTACTTGGGTAGCATTATCTCGTCAGCTTGTAATATTGCTGATGAGATATCAACGAGGATAGCAAAGGCACGAGTTGCCTTTGCCAACCTGCGTCATCTGTGGCGTCGAAAAGACGTTCGATTGTCGCTGAAAGGAAGAGTATATAATGCTTGTGTGCGTTCTGTTTTGCTCTATGGTTCGGAGACGTGGCCTGTTCGCAAGGAAGATATCAACAAGCTTGCTGTATTTGACCATCGTTGTCTCCGCCAATTAGCCCACATTAAGTGGACTGATCGCGTGAGCAATGCGGCAGTTCGCCGGCGCGTATTCCGGAACGCTCGGATGCGCGATCGATCGGTCAACTACTCACGTTGCACAGCCTGCGATGGTTAGGTCACGTACTCCGCATGCCAGCTGAGCGTTTACCGTACCGGGCATTATATACTGAGACCACCAACAGTTGGGTGAAACCACGTGGTGGTCAAGCGACAACGTGGTCACGAAATATGAGAACCCTGACTGCTCCACTGAGTAAAGTGGGTAGGTGTCGCCTGCCTGGATGGGTCCTCGTGATCACTCAAACCGCTGGTTAGAGACGCTATCCGAGATGGCGGTGTCGCAGTCAATGGCGTACCTGCATCCATACCATTTCTAGTTCTTCTTAGACTTCTATTAATTTTCAACCTTCTTAGTAACGTTTTCTTCTAGGATATTCCACGTCACTGTTGAGGTGAGCGGCAGCCCGAGCCACAGTACCTTTGGTCAGGCTCATGGCTGATATGATGATGATGATGATGATGATGATGATCTGAGAAAGACCAGAGGCTTGGAAATACAGAGCCAAATGCCCTGGGTTCTATGTTAAGGCATGAATTGTGTATATATTTATTACATTCTGTGCACTGTGTATCACTAATGGGTTCCTCGAGCCTCTTTCGAGTGACTTATGTTCACCTGTTGTCGTGTTGTGGAAGACTCCACACACCCGACTGAGATCACAACCAGTCAAGATTTTCAAGTCGTCAGCATAAAGATGAGCGTAGTTACAAATAAGATCGGGAAGGTAGTTGATTTATGTCAGAAGCAATGGCGGATTACGTACGGATCACTGAGGAACCTCGGCGGAGATCGGAGGAGGAGATGAATGGTCCGATCGGGCCTTTTTATTCTAAAAGCAGTGTCAACAAGAAATAATGTAATCTGGCGGAGAACCTCCTCTTGGACACCATAAGCTTCTAGGTGATGTACAGGAGAATTTTCCACGACAAACAGTTCCAGAGTGCAGCTCTTAAGTGAATCAATGGCTTCTGAGAGTTCTCGGTAGCAGCGGCTTGTTCCATTTCGATGACACGTTGTGTCCACCAGACCCCGCGAGCATCCCACAGTTGCTTCTGAAGTTCCAGGTGAGTAGCCTTGCAGACCGAGTTGTACTTAGTTCTGGATGAAGTTGACGTGCGAGTGTCAAGATGTTTCAGTGTTCATATAGAGAGCCAGCGTTTGGCAGCTGTAAAACTAGCAATGCCACCCTTATGCGTTGCACACCGCATATATGCGCAGTGCACCAATGTCGTCTGTTGGGTGGGAACCTAGACTAAAGGCAAGCACACTGGTAAATGTAAATTACATATGGCCCTGCTAGTTTGGATCATCATCGTGATAAACAGTAATACATCAGTAGGTTCTCACTGATGCTTAACTGCCACACAATCCATGAAAAAAAGCAAACCCTGTACAGGAAGAGAGAAGAAAAAAGAAGGGGAGAGAAGGGACCTAACTACTAAAAATAGCTACGTCTATATTCAAACGTCAATTTGTGATTGATGGCGAAGTGGCCTCCCACCAAAACGCAAAGCGAACTTGGCACATAACAGTGCATGATCGGAATCCACGCAGGTGCTCCAGATTGACTTGCAATCTTGGAAACAGCCACGCCACCGATAGCTGACGGCCATGTGGTCAATCTGTGTCCACGATTGACTCGATGATGGAGGTCGCCAGGTGGCGCATTGACGCCTAGAACGTCGAAAATTAGTACTTGCCAGAAACAGATCGTTATCAGCACAGGCTGCAACAAACGTTCACCGTTGTCTGTTCGACAACTACTGTAAGAATGCGGTCTACCTTATTCACACTCGTCAACGCTTAACCTGCCTACTTGAGCGTTCAAGTCTCCAGCTAGTACTACAATGTCCGTGCGCCGCGCGGTGTGTAGAAGGTTAGTGAGCTGGTGATAAAAATCATCTTTGACTGCGTCTGGACTATAGTTTGTGGGGGTATATACAGAAACAGCATTTGTGATGGGCGCCTCTCGATGCTCCAACTGTACCTTTGGGTCTGACAGCACAAAGGCGGTTGTTGTCAAAAATCCAGTCACGCAGCGCGTTCTCTGCGTAAGCGCTTAAGACATTTCCAACACCGGCCTCACTAGTGGCTTCAGCCGCAAGGTCTTCAGATGTGCTCACGTTCTACTGGTATGCCGAAGCGGCTAACGGAGATTGGAAATGTAGCACTGAACTAGGATCCTGAAGCCACATTTCAGCAAGGCAACGTATATCGATGTCGAGGGTCTCCAAAGCACTTGCAAAAGTTACCTGCTAACCTATCCACACAAGTCTTCGAACTTTAAATTTGACAAGCTCAAATGGTGTTCGAGGGGCAAGTAGGGTTTTTTGTCCTCCTGACAAAGGAATCTTGGTGTCCGACACACTATCATTCTGGCTATGACTTCCGTCGCGAGCGGCAAATGACATAAGTCTCTGCTGTGTGCGCCAAAACGGGATTGGGAGGGGGGCACTAAATAAAGAGTTAATTGACAAAAGAGGGGAACGAGACATTAGTTTGGCGCAGCAAATTTAACATGGAAGCAAAGCCGGTCGCTGACACCAGACCGAAGAGTATTGGCAGGAAGGCGTGACAAAATTCATAATTACTATAAGTTTATTTGCAAAATTGTAAAGGCAGGATACTTTTTGGTTGCCCGGGTCGAAGAAGATGGTCAACTTGAGGGACCCCATCCAGAACCTTTGGTTAAAAAAACGTAATTCATAAGACATGGGGGCGAATCGCGGAGTTCGCAGTCCATTGGGGGCCTGTGAACAGTAGCGGTTCTATTCATACGCCCTTCGGATAGAGTCCATCTGTTAAATCGCCCCGCACGGGTAAGCAGAACACGATTGGTAAGCCACCAAGTACAGAATGTATTGATTGGTTCGATGGTACAGGTATATAAGAGATGAATAACCAAAAGCAAACGATCAATAACCAACTGACGAATCGGTAAGCATTTGTACACGTGATTGGTTAGTTTGTAGCGTGACTTATCTGGCATAATTTAGGACGTCATTGCGTGGGCGTGTAAGCACATGACTGTCTGTCCGATTCTGATCCAACACCATCCATCCAGGATGCTCAGTGCCCCCTACAGGAGGTTGCGACAGAACCAGCACAGTATTTCGAGAATTAACCAACGAAGGCGGACCTGATGTGGTTGATCTGTCCAACCGAGGAATTCAAAATTAACAGGTCTGTTGAAATGCATGCCTCCTGTTGCCGTGTGCAGTTGATCAAATTGCTTCATAAACCCTCCGAACGGGGTCCAGCCATCCAAAGTACCCGGCTCACCTTGCGTATCCGTTGAAGCCGGTGATCACCGAGGTGATTGGTACGCCTTCCTCTGTCCATGGTTGACGGAGACCGGAGATGTCAGCACTGCATACGGACAGCATGTCAGACGGATGGCATGCTGTAAAGCAGCTCATGTACTTCCGATCGGGCATCTGAAACCCTTTTTTGACAGGGTAACGTACACCTTGTTGTAGTACCGTCAAGGAGCTTTTGTGGCACATTACAGGAGACCCGGCTGTCAACCGTGAATCCACCACGACATGATAGTACTACTGCGACTGCTTGTATGCCGGGAGAACCCCGCTCATTTGACAGTTAGCTCCCACGTGGAAAGCCGTTCCTCAATCCGCAACTTGGGGTCACGCCTGGTGGCGTTGAACCACAACACCGATCCAGGTTTATCGAGCCATATCAAAAGGGTTGTTCCGGAGGTCGACCTCGGTTATAGAAGAATAATCTTTCATGTGGTGTGGCATTAGTTGCGGTACACAGGAGTGATCTGACGGAGTGCAAAGCATCGAGAAGGACAAATTCCCATTGATTGATTGCCAAGTTACGAGATTTCAGGGCGAGCAACACGGTTTTCCACAGCGTTTCATTCAAACGCTCTACTTGCCCGTTACCCTGGGGGTTGTATGGTGTCGTTCTACTTGTCGCGACTCCCCTTTCGTGAAGAAACTGTTGAACACTAGTCGACATGAATGACGATCCACGATCAGAATGAATGTTTATCGCGGAAGGACCATCAACGAAGAACAACTGACAAAAACATTTAATAACAGTCTCGCTAGTCTGGTCGGGACATGCAAAAGCAAAAGGAAATCGAGAATATTCATCAATAATTGTTAATAAGTAACGATTGTGGGTTATTGATGGAAGGGGATCCTTAAATCAATCGACAGTCTTTCGAATGGTTGTGTGGCTTTTATGAGCTCGTCCTCGAGCTTTCAAGAGGAAAAGAGGTTTGATTCGCAGCACATTGAACATTTAGCAACAACGCTTAGAACTTCTGCAGAAAAAGTGAAGTTTTTAGCGTGTACGAAGTGCATCAACAGAGGGACATCGGGATAACAAATTGATTCGAGTAATCCTTTCAGGTCAATATTTGTTATTGGTTCCTCGCTCGATTATCTTTACCAGGTCGATACACAACATCGAACTTGAATGGCGACAGTTCCAGCTTCCAACGTTCAATTTTATCGTTCTTGACTTTCCCTCTGTGCTGATTGCCGTAGATGAAGGCGACAGAACGTTGGTCTGTAACAAGTTTAAAATGGTTGCGAAGTAGAAAATGTTTCCATTTACATATGGATTGAACGACAGCGTACGCTTTCTTTCCTATGACGGAATGATGGTGTACACTGGAGGACACACTGCGTGAGAAGAAAACCACCAGTTGACCATTTCGATCCAGAGTGGCTGCGATCGCCACATTAGAGGCGTCTGTCTCTACAACCAAAATGGTATCGTACTGAATAGATAGCGGCTTTGGACAGCTCGTCTTTTAGAACCTCAAAGGATTCTCTGACTTCATTGGGTAGAGGGAATGTGTTATTATGCACAAGTTTGTGAATTTTATCAGAGAAGTGAGATATCCACCGTGAATAGTAAGCGAATAATCCCACCACTCGTTGCTGGACTTCAAGTTAAAGGAGGGGGCTAATTCTCGTAGAGGTTTCAGACGATCGGGATCTTGTTTGGTACTGTTCGGCGGCGATGATGCTTTTTGATCGAATGAAAGTTCCATATATCCTGGCCACCTGGGAACTTCCGAAGATTGAGATCATGTTCAACGGAATTGGTTCCACATAACGTAATGTTATCAATTTAAACAAGGATGTCTTTCAGTCGTTCGCGTGCAGTTATATTGTCAATGGTCCGTTGGAGGCAAGCGACACCATTCGTCACACCAAATGGAATCCAAAGAAACTGATACTAACGTCCGCATGCCTCAAAGGCTGTAAACGGCTTTTCTTTCTCTCGAATGGGACTTAACGATCCAAGTCACTGATTTTAGCTACTAGTGTGTGATCTACTGAGTACGCGCTACTGACCGGTCCCGCCCGCCGCCCCCTCCCCTCCATCAAAACACCGGACTTTCGCCGCCCCATGTTGTTGGAGGGCGGTGGGCAAGTGCCACATTGGTGTACAGGGTTTGGAATTTGATTTATATGGTATTAACCATGTGCGTCCGTCTAATGCGACTTAATCAGCAAGCTTCCGTTTTCATGAGCACACCAGACCTGTGCTGCTGTATCCGAGTATTGATCAAAATAGGCATGTGCAGTCTGCATCGCCAGGAGTATGAAATGATTGAATAGTCTGTCTCTGCTGACGCCTTTTCTCGCGGTGCCATAAAAGTGTATCAACTCACGGCTAGTACTCGCCAACCAACCTGTAATATACAAAGTCTTTGTGCCTAAGCTACTCTGATATCGCTGATCTAGAGCATTCTAAGTCTCCGCTTACTCCAGGGCTCTATTGTATTCGGCACAGTGTTTTGAAAAATACCGAGGATATCAATATATGTAGGGCTGACGTCCGTGAACAGAGTGAAAACGGTGGTTTTGTCCCACCGAATGGAATTTCAACGCCTTTTATGAAGTCTAAGAAAGTCGTGACCAAGAAAGAACGTCTGCACATAAATGTGATAAAATGGAAGACGCTACATAACTTTCAGAACTACCAGTATCTATCAAAGCTTGTAAGCGAGTTCCGTTAACTTTGAGATCAACCACAGCATTCGAAAGACAGCCCGGAGCCGCTGCTGATGTGACAGTCGAAATGGACGGACGGGTGATAGAGGAGCAGGGCTGTCGGTTCCGAGACATCAGGCAAACCTTTTGAAAGTGTCCCTTCTTTCCACACCCATTGCATAACGCATCTCGAGCAGGGCACTTCGAACGGGATGTTTGTCATACTCGCAGAAAAAACATTTGCCAGTCGATGAGCTGGAGGCTGCCACCTCAGGCATTCTGGCAGGGCTGGGCGAGTTTTCTGAGACCTCGGTTGCAGCCGTGTAGGTGTTAGTCGGAGCGGACTGGTATAATTGGGACTGCTTTTCTGCCAATTCAAGCGATCTAGCCTGATCGAAAGCGGCCTGAAAGTTCAACACTTTCTGTTCCAACAACCTCGTTCTTTGGACAAACTGGTCCAGTGTCTGTCCATCTTCTTGTCTACAAGTCGCTAACAGGTGACGAGCGAATATTTCGTTCTTCGGCTTCACATAGAGATCCCGTAGTATGGAGATTGCATCGTCATAACTATCGCATTCGGAGATATACTCATAGACCGAGGACGAGATGTAGTTGATCAAGGTAGTCAATTTGTTGGATTGAGACTGTCAAGGGATGACAAGAAATTAGTGAACGTACAAAACCAGTGATTCCATTCTTTAGAAGCGTTAACTGCGTTGGGGTCGACGTCAAACCTCTCAGGACGTAGGATCCGTTCCATCACGTAGTTGTTAGACGAATAAATTGTTGTGAACAATCAGATTCAACGGCGCAAACCAACGATCTCGCGTCAGAAGCAGAAGGATGAGGCCCGTATTATAGGCTTTATTCGTCTAACAATTGGCGTATGACAGCTGAAATGGAAAACGTAAATAGATTACCAACTCAAGGATGAAACAAACACCACAAGATATAACAAAGAGCACGGGGAACAAGTTGAGAAAGAAGTCCTGGTAACGTGGTGGAATGTTTGGACGATGGCTGAGTTTCCTAAGACTTCTTGGCAGGCGGCGGGCGTTTCATCAAAGTATCATCAAACGTTTCTCCCGCTTTTGAAAAGAACGATCAAGCGAAACTCCATTTAGGTAAACATGGATCGTCGTTTTNGTGCATTTCTTGCCTTTTTTGCCTTGACGGACTGACACATTTCAATGTGCCACGAGAGCCCTACTGGTCGTGTGCACTGCAGGAGATGCTGTTAACGTAGACGTGGCAATGTTGATGTTCAGGTGCATGAAGCTCGAAATTTATTATTGGTAAATCCTATGTAATGAATATAGACGTAGCTATTTTTAGTAGTTAGGTCCACTTCCCCTCCCTCCTCTTTTTCTTCTTTCTTCCTATATAGGTTTTTTTCTTCGTGGTTGTGTGGCAGTTAAGCATCAGTGTGAACCACTGATGTATTGCTGTCTATGATGATGATGATGATGTAATGCTCCGGTCATTTCAGAAAAACCGTTTGTAACTAGACGTTCGGGTTTTATCTCAGGTTGATAGTTACCTGCAACTGGACGCACGATAGATCTTCACTTTACTGATTTTTATTTTCGTATGCAACCGAAGATGAAAATTTTCTGCGACTTATGCACAGGTTCGATGCAAAAGACAAAAACTACCTGATTGAAATCAGTTTCTCTATTTCCATATGCAGTGGAGATCTGTTGATCGAAAAGACAGTAATTAAACACAAGCGATACAGCTCTGCTCTTGTCAATTACATTAGACATCAGAAATGGAGTAAAGTCTAAAGACCTCTTAAGTAAATAGAGATTTGATTAAACCTTATAATAATCCCGAGTAGAACAACTAATAACCTCCAAGTACTGGTCTTTTCAGTGAATGATGATCCCGTACGAAAAGATTTCCTGTCTGAGAAATGTCGAGGGACTGAAACTCAGTTCGATGAACTCATATCAGGTTCACGTCCAGAATATTGAAAGAAGCATCCTCTGTACTTGCTAAAACATCCCATGAGTTTTGTAGACTGACGTTCTCCGGACGCCATCCCAACTGAAGTCTTAGTGCGTACGTGCACTAAATCGACAACCCCCAGGTGCACGTATCGGGAATCAGACACGGAAAAAAGTACGAAAGGATAGAATACCGAACATATATTTTGCAAAAGTTACCAGTGTTCTCACATGTAGCTAGATGACTCTGATACGCGATAATACATGGGGAGACTAGAGGTCCGGCCGTCGAGTGAGCTAGCAAGCCGGAAGTGTTTGTGTCGCCATTAACGTGCATAAGTCAACGAGCGTGATAATAAATATCAGTTGAACGGTAGGCAGACATTATTACTGTCCCACGTACAGATCACTGTGTGCCAACAAAATTTTCTTTCATAGTTCGGGTAGTCGCCACTGGTCTGCTACCAATCAGTCCAATAAGCACCATGTGCAAGATAGTAGAACGCCTCGGCACTGATATGCTTCTGTCTGTGATGATGAGGCGGTCGGGTTATGTTAAAGTGTTGTCTTATTGGCTATCTTATATCTATAGCTCAGCACGGGTTGCTACCAAATCGGTCATGTGTTACTAACATGCTTTCTTCTGTGGTCAGTCTAATCGGGTCCTGGATCACGGTGACACTTGCTTCTGTTCAGTCGTGTGATCGAGCACCTCGCGGTTCACTCGTACATAAACCGGATGCACAGCGTTCAGGCTGGATTGCTGAATGGTCGTATTTCTAAGTGTTCAAACTTTTGGAATTGAAGCTGCTCTCTTCTGAACCTATCTCAGCAAGTGCATCTCGGTGGTCGATCCTTGGGTAGTTAATATTCCTAGGTTATCTCAGTAACCTTCCTTAGTCAGTCTCCAGTAACTTCTCACTGTGTGCGAGTGACCGTAAAACTTATTGATCCCATCGTCCTTCAAGTTGACTTGGATGCTTTCAAACAGTGGTCACGAAAGTGATGTATTTCCATCAATGACGTGTGTGAACACATGTGTCTCGACGGAGAAACCTGTGCAAACGAACGAAGTTTATGCCCAACTTTTGCTTGACTATGCTAACTCAGTGGTATTTACTGTCCTTAACGAGGACTCAAACTCATTCCAGCATGTTCGCTGAATTCTTACATGCCTTGGCTGGAAATACATGATCTCCAGTTAGTCGTGTACCAAAGACTCCCGGTCGACCAAGTTTTCGCCTGTTTTCTTTTCCTTGAAGGTCTGGCGGAGATTTTCTCCACTTCTGCGGATCAAAGCACTGAGAGGTCATAAAAACAAATTGCGTAAATTGATGTCTTGATTTCTCACTGGACAAATTTATCGCCAAGTTGCTACGCCTGTATTGTCGTGTACAAAATCTGACACTGTATGAAATAACTTCGTTTGCCCTCTATGTGTGGTTAGACTGTAAGAATTGTAGTCTGCTAACTTCGGTTTTCAGCCTTCACAGTGTGAAGTGTTCTTTGTATCGTTACCTACTAGTTAACATTTACGCTAGCTATTATCAGGCTTCTCAAACATAAACAGTCGAGGTAATAGTTACAAACCAATAACCGTGCCATTTGCAGCCCCTGTCTTTATTGTTGAGCCGTGCAAGCGGAAACTGATGAGATACGTCTGCAATTATGCCAACAATTCAGTGTGGTAGAGGTAATATTTTGGTGTTTTCTGTTTACAGATTACTTTCAATCAGTGATTACAAACACGTTAACGGGCTACCCTTCTTCGAACATGTGATTCTGTTCAACTGCAGTGATGATGTCGAAATCTACAGGAGCTGCAAAGTGCATCGCGGTTTCGTTCGTCAAGCAGACACAGACTCCGTCATGTGCAATGAACATATTCGACCTGTTCATGTCGTTTAAGTATATTAATATCACTGGTCAACGCAATCCGTGGCTATCTCAGGCCATTCAGAATAGTTACCTTTTGGGTCACTTCGAACCTTATGTGCTCTTGGTTGGTGGGAGTGAACATCATCTTCAAGTTGTCAAACTTTCGTGGATGCGTATGCAACTCAAATCTCCTTTCGGTTTCACAATTGAGTCGATTTGTAAGTCATGTTTCATGTTTCATTTGCACCGTTTGATTTCTTTTGTCTTCTCTTGTTAACAATGTTCATGGTCGCTCGACAAACTGCACACTTCGTCAGACCCTGAAGCAGCGTCTTGCGTACTACAGATCATAACAGTACAAAGAATGTATTCGATTTGTTTGACTGACAGGTACTTTCAGCATCCCTTAAATTCAGTGTATCATATAAGCCTAGGGATTTGGCAGAGCGCACCTCATCTGTTGAGCCAATTGCATTGAGAAAGAACCAGAAATATTCATAATCAGTGTGGCGAAACAAGGGGCACTCCGAATGTTTCAATAAACCTCACAACAAAGCGAAACGCAAAAGCAGTAAGAAACACGAGGTAGAAAGTAAGATATATTGAACTAGCCTTCGGGGAGCATAGTGCTATGCTGTGAACAACCCAAGAAATTGTCGCTTCACTGAAACAGACATACAACGTCGCGAAATGCGAGTCCTTACTCAAACACAGACTACCTGTACTTTCGATCCGAAGAGATCAACCTGCTGGCACCAAATCACACGACGTATACCAATTCTCATGTAACTACCGAGGAAGTTATACGGGCAAAAACGATAGATCTTCGACCAAAAGGATGAAGGAACATGTAGTCAAGTGGATTCATAAAAAAGTCTCACAACCATACAATGCGGAGACACGGAAAATCGCAAGTTCCTAGCTACATCGATCGGAAGACATATCCTCTCTACCGGTCATAATGTGCAGTTCACATTGGCTCTCATCATCACGTTACATCATTATAAGCGAAATCACACTCCTGAGGAAGGCCACCCGAAGTGGTTGAGACGTAGAATATTACAACTTGCTCATAACGTTGTGTTATTCTCAATCCACTAATCAATAACACGTTACTGATGAGTAGTCGAGGATTTGGTTAATTTCAAGTTGAACATCACCCACAATTGATCGCAGCTGTCGCATTCCCATAGACTTTCCAGTCGTTAACCAAGACGCCCAAACTGTTTGACTTCATTCGTACTGAATTTGGTGCGGATATCTTATGATCTTTCCTTGTTCCGTCCATACGAAAACTGGACAAAAATTACAGGAATTGGACAATCTTGACGCACGTCACTCTCGGTTTTAAATATGTTAGACGATTCGTCGTAAACCTCAGAATGAGCTGAAATGTGGGGAAGAAAAGCTAGCAATATG
>LOND01004055.1:8844-22493 GCA_014220965.1 Paragonimus kellicotti
CGTCAGGTCGGTGCTCACAATTACTGCTGGTAAACGCCCATTGAGTACCCTGAGGCGTGGGATGAACATCCGGAACATGTGCGCTGAACTCAGTGTTTAAATGAAAACACTGGTGGTGACGCACACAACTGTCAACGTTTTTTCACATTGAATAAGCAAGTTAGTTGCCGAGCCCAGTATGTTACTTGTAACTGGTCACTAGACGCTAGAGTCATTTCGATGGCCAAATTGGTCAGGGATCAAGGTGCAGCCTGGGCTCAAGGTCGACGCTAGTCAATTCCAATTACCATGATGCATCGAGTGCACGATTGATTGATTTCTCGGATTAAGAATTGTGTCTGACCGTGTGAACCAAAATATATGAGGCTACTCGCTGATACCAATCATGAGCGTCATTAATACTCCCAACACACAAACGGAAGGTCACGCACTGAATGCTTGTACAGAATGCTGAGCCAAATTTGCTAACAAAAGATAAAACACTCTGATTGTCAATCGATCTTTGAATGAAACAAGCGTACGGTTATGTGTAGTCCGGTCGGAATGCAGAAGCAGCGGTTTGACATTTATGGACCATGAACTTTGGCACGTGAGCCGTAGCATTCTACTCCGTTAGTCCAATCAAGGTAAGCAAAGCGGTGTGCACTCAATGGATAACGCATGGCGGCAGAACAGTGCTACCCACTGATGTATACTATTTAGTTCAAACTAACAAAGACTTTATTCAGCATGTTTGTACAGCCACAGCAGTAAGGCTGTTTGTGGAGACCCAAATTTGAATGTTGTGAGAAATTCGATTGGACCGCTTATTTGAAGTGCGGAAAGCTGTTGCATACCAGCTCAAGAAGCCGGACCATCAGGCTGCTAGCCGTCACGTCCTGTGAACTGTACTGAACTGAAGGTCAATCACACCATGGACGTGCTGCATAGAGAGTAACTGCATTATCGTACGATATCGTATGTGCAAATAAGTTTTCGTGTTTTTGGCATGTCAAAGTTACGCGAGTGGATTCAGACAAATGATGAAACAATCAGGACGGGTGAGACAAGAAAATAGTTTTTCTCAGAAAACTTGTCGTAATCAAAAATATTATTGGGAGTAACAAAATTGATCAAGGTTATACAGGAACCACCACCACAGTTGATGATGAGTGTGAGTGATCCTACCAGTAATGTGGAAGCTTTGTTAAAAATGTCTGGACAATATTACAGGAGAACAGCACAACTGATGTTCCGGAATGTGTGCCATGTAAAAACGATGAAAGATTTGAGGATGTGTAGATCGAGCTGTTTGGTAGTATACCTTCTCACAAATTTCTGATGGGAAGACGTTGCTCCATCCTAACTGCATTTACGTGAATCAGCAGTTTTAAACTTCTTCTTTCGCTAGACACAGATGATCGAATGATAGCGCCCTAAGGCGCAAAGTACACTTTGGCACAAATGGCTGCCGCATGAAGCGAATAGGTGAAGTTTAATATATGATGGCGCCCGGGATATTTAACCGAAAGAGATATGATGATGGTTCCGTTATTAAAAGAGTATACGCTTCCGACAGAATAATTTTCAAGACGTTGACTTTTAAGGAGCAAATGGCGGACCTAATGGTATTTAGAAATATGATGTGTGAAAGACTGAAAACCAGATCAGACGACCAACTCTGCAAGTTGATATATCCTTCTTAGGGTTAGGCTTTCTCTGAAGTGAAAACTTCCAACTCGATATGTCGTCAGCGAATTTGAAAAGAAACGGGTGAAGAAGATGGAAGCCCAAACGATCTGCACAAACTGAGGAAAAAGAAAAAGAGTAAACGGTGTCTTCTTGCATAAACTTTGAATTAATTTGAAAAATAAGTTAACGTTCATTCATTTGAAACTGTAAATCGAAAGAGGGTGAATAAGAGTTGTTGTTTGCGTATTCCACAAATGTGTCCGCAAGAACTTCCAACAGAAAGCCGCTATCGAGACCACAGCATGCATTTACTCAACCTCTAAAGCATAGTCTTATAGTTCACACATTCTACTAGAAGAAACTAAAACTGTATGGTTCAGCTAAGCGAGTGGTTTATGAGTAGGACGTGATTAATGTCATACAAATGGGGTTTTGTTTCTAGGTTTTATGTTAGACACGATACTTTTCGTTACAAACCACTTATGTGCATTTAAAGCCACAAAAATGCGTGCAATCGATTCAAATCTCGAAGTGCTTTTGTTATATGTTAAGGTACTATCTATAATCCTTCAGAAATTAGGACTTTTACCGCCTATGACACAATCGTCGAACGGGCGTGTGAGGATCTCCTCTCATTCTTAGTGAATTGTTAGCGTTAGTCTCTCTGATCCGTTCGGTTTGTTCATTTTCAATTTTCAACCGTTCCATTGGAGACTTGGAACTTAGGAATGTCCGTACGTCAAGTACAGCGCTGGTAAGCTTATCAGGAGTTTGAGAAGACTATAAGTATATCTAAAAGATAATAAAAACTTGTCACCCTGAGCAACAGGTGAAAATCTCGTTCGCAAAGTTTTTGAATTGATTTTTGCTACGCTATGTATGATAATTGTACGAGTTTTTTCAGGCCTGCTTATTGCATCCTCACTAGGTCTCGGATGTCCTTAGTATTGAAGATAGAAAATGTGAACCTTCCTTCGGATTTGCGACTCAAGTGGTAACGAAGCACTTGTTAACACCACCAAGTTCAATTCACTTCTAAATCGTACAGTCACATGGACTGCACACTGGCGCAGTGGAAAATGTGTACATGTATTTGTCATTATTCAATACTGTAGAGTGGATGCATTGCTGGATCAGCTAACGTGTCGGTTCCCTACTGTTGATAAGACTGAAAAGTTCAAGAAGTTGGAATTGAAGTGGCATATTGTTCCACACCCTCTAAGCGTCAAACCAATTTTGTCTAATGGTTGCGGTAACAAGGTTTACACAATCTGATGACTAGAGTTACACAAAACCCCTTTTGTGACAATCATGCAGCCTATATTTTTTAAATTGTTTATTGGTTCTAAGAAGTTTATTCCGGTCTTCGTGTCACCCATACAAGATCACGTTGGATCATATGTCGCGTCGACTGCTGCTCTGTAACTAATGGATGGCTAACCTTTCCGTACAAGCAGCCATATAAAGTCACGTGCTAGCTAGTTAGCTTGGGGGTGAGTTTAGGTTTAAGGCGGCAGCATGACAATGCACTATGGGTATCTAGTATCAGGACCACCTTGCAAACCAAATGGCATTGATGATTCATGTAAGCAGAACCCCGAGCAGCAGTCAACCTGTTTACCGTTTTCAGATTGCGGCCCTTTGTCTTGTTTATCGGGCAAACTGCGAAGGAGCTTCTATTCAATATTCCGTGACTGTCAGTGTGCATGTTCAGAGAATGCTGCTAAATAATTACCTGATTCCAGACAGATCTTTTTTCTTCGACCTGTCTCGTGAGTTTTAGAATGCACATACTATGACCCTATCCCGTGTTATTCTTTAAATGACAGTGCGGTTGGACTGAAAGGGACGCATTAATTAACGGTCCATTCCATTTATCAGTGGAAGCAAAACCAACAGTTTAGACAACAATCAATAGCTGTAAAACTGTTCACAGTGCTGTCTTTCATCGCGTTTGTATGAAAACATTCTTTCTATATACATCATCAAAGGAGGTAACATAAATTATCGTTCGATACCAGTTGGCCTCCTCAAATGATCGCTAGTTTTTTAATGTTTATTTTTAAAGGATAGTTTTACCACTCAAAACTTGTTAGTTTCAGTAGAGTAAATCAAGTGGGTTGAGGTCAAGATGTCTTGATGATTACTAGACCTAATGGCCTGTCCACTGACTGTCAAAGGTGTAACTGTGGTATTTTAGTGTTACTGGGACTTGATGTGTTAATGCATGCTCTTGTTGGAACCATAAGGTGGTTACAACCGTTCGAATGCTCCGCAACCAAACCGCCGGTAATAAACGTTATCCGACATGGTTTCATGCCTCAGTCAGTAACGCACTTGTATCCGTATTCTTATTCCCGTTTACTCTTATATACTGTTTCCCCTTCCTTTGAAAACTTCTCTTCTCAAGAATATTATTCGTCACTTTTATTATGAATGACATTCGAACCACAATAGCATGAGGTCAGGTTGATGGACACTATGACTGATTGAACAAATTTATGGGTGAAAAACTGTATTAGGGCTAGTCACTAACCCGTGTGTGTTTGTCCTGTCCCACCATTACTCTGTTTCGAAAGTGTTTCGTAATATAACCTTGTTACCCAAACCGCTGGACCGATATCTTTAGATACACGAATTGTAGAAATAATTTTATTTCATCCTATGTTCTATCATTGTATAAACAATTATACATTTTTCCAAATGTCGGTTGCCTGCTTTACTCAGGAACGACCATGCATTACTTTCTCGTTAATGGTCTACCTGCTAATAGCTCATTTTAAAGCCTTTCCCGTTTCTTTCAACCGTTTAATGTATCCCTGACTTAATTCTACTGACAGATTATGCGACAGTTTTCCGCCACATTTTAACTAGGCAAATAATAAATGTCTATCTAGGTCCAGTTCTTCGGACTGACAAATACACTAGTAATACACTAGTAACAAACGACAATTTGCGAACAGTTGCTGTTACCTTTGAAATTTCAAAGGTTTACAAAGGTCTACAATGCTTATGTTCACCAGACTCTATGTTGCACGGTAATAAAAGACTGTAGCCTGAAGGAAATATAAAGAGGGTAAGGTCTCAGGAATGCTTAGAAGTATGTGAATGTGAATCAAAATAAGGTCAAGTTAATTCGAATATACTAAGAGAAGTGTAAGTCGGACAATCAAGAAACCAAGAAGCAGATACATTTCAACTTGCTTACACTAGCATCAAAAGTTTCAGACCGCTTCATAGTAGTCTTGCAGGTCAACCCGATTGAAGACTCAGATTGACATCACACATTTGTACATCAGTTGGCCGTCTGGAGTCACCTATTGATTGCAATGTCGCGACAGATTCAGATTGGACGTATCTTAACGTTGAAGGAGATGTGGTTTGTATTTCAAGTTGACCCATCTGGTGTTGCGGTTTCAGCGAATGAACTCGGAGGCAACGGTTCTAACTAATTGTAATATGTGCGCCAGACGATGAGGCGGCTAATGTAACATTCTAGAGATCAGAACAAGATTACCTTTTATAAGCCCATAGTGCATGGAGAACGGATCAAGGTTATAAATGAAATGTAACGAAGCGATAGAACGTGCTCTGTTGTCTCACGTTGTACTTTCAATCAGGCAAGTGTCTTTCATAAGAAGTGGTCTACAAACCAAAAAAGTTAACTCAAAGTTAGGATATGCCACTGAGTGGACCATCGAAAGAAAGCCCTTTAACCGTAAGGCTCCATACAAACAAGTTAGCATCTCAAGGATCACCTTAGCTTTTTTTCTTCACCAAGACTCAGTTAAGAGACAGACAGATCTTTTGAAATGATTGTTCCTAGGATTCGTTCGTCAACGATGACAGCTGGTTTTCAACTTCCCAAAAAGCAACCGGCGCGCGACAAGTGGCTAGTGTGCAGCACTTTGCATGTGCAGAAGTGAACGGAAGACAATGTGTTGTAGTCGAGCGATGCAAAATGCCAGGATCACTGAAGCTTTTCCCCTTCTGTAAAACCGTCCACTATTCCCCACATTTTCTGGTCATCAGTGTATGGCAGTACCGGGGAATTTGCCAGCTATGATAGTTCGAGGACGAAATAACGAGAACCACGTCGGATCTGGAAAGGAACTCTGAGGTATGCCGAGAAGTTGTCATCCAGAGAGTAAACCTTTATATTAAAAAGTGGTCCTTCAGCTTATGTGGGAGCCATAAAAGTAAAGTACCATCGATGCTGTACTAATGAAGTTCTATACACAGAATTGTGTGGTTAGATGTATGGAAGTGTTAGGAGTCGCATCTCCTAGCACTGCAATCTAGACAAATCACGTCATATCGGTTGGATTGTTCTGTATCATTCCACTGAGAAACTCAGACTGACGGTCAAATATGACCGTCTCGTCTGATTCACTCTACGTCTGTCTGCTATATTTGATCATCTGATCGGATTTACTACGCGTTTTGTCGGTCACGTATGGTAGTCGTTTCGCCCCGTGTATTCGTAGCCACAGTAGCCCAATTTGTACTCGTTTCTTCAATAAACAGTGTAACCACGTCTCTATTTGGGGTCAAACGATTGAGCGTACAGGAAAGGGGGTGATGCAATTGGAAGGCATTGAAAATTTAAAAATGAGTCTGGCCTAACTTTATTTGCGGTTTTGGTCCGTTGCTCCATGGCTTCATGTAGGTTTGTTAGGCATGGAATCCAAGTTGGTTGTCACACGATAACATGCGATGTATAATGTAAGCTCTCAACCAGTCGTCTGTTATGCTTCCCCAAACTTTTGAGGTAGCAGATAATAAGACAGTTAGCTTGTAGTTGAGATGCCCGTTGTCATTATTCCCTTTGAAATTGGGGGGGTGACATATAGTATGTACCTTTCGGGCTTTTGGAAGTTCGCTGCGGTCGAGAAGATGTTTGAATTACTCACTTAATGGATCCTGCTAGCCTTCGTTTGCATCTTTCAAATACAATCGAAAAAATAAGGCCAGGGTCAAGTGACTTGTTATCAAGGGGCCTTTCTAGCGCTTGACACACGATACGTGATGTGATAATTATGTCTGTGAGGTTGCCAACAGTATAACTCCTGGCGATGCCCGGTATGTTTCTTTGGTTATTAGCAATGACGTTAACACACCGAATCCCGAAAACTAGTTATCTCTAGATTAAGGGTGGTGACACCATCTCTGTCATGCAGCTATAGGATCGCAGGATGGATTTTGGCGAGTTTAGCTACACTGTTATACAGTGGTTCCTCGTTTAACCGAGGATCAGCCCTGCTACGGACCACACAACTTAGATTCCTTACTTAATATTCAGCTTGTTCACCATTTTTTGGATTTGAAAACCGATACCTACTTCTAGCATTTTATAAACGTTGTACACTGAATTACATTTTCATAATCATGCTTCGCTTCCAACATACTGACCTCGTCAGCTCAGATAACCCAGCCGAGAAACTGAGCAATAATGAACTGCTGTTTGAATGACTGGAGTTATACAACTAATTACCATTATGTTGTAGAATAAATAGAACCATGTATTATTCATCTGTCTCAACTCAAGTCGTATAGTAACTGCTCAATTATATAGTTGGCAACTGCGGGCTAAATTGATTGATACGTCAAACACAAATGTGTTTGAACTGTCTTACTATAGCTTTTCTGCTTTGTTGTCTCACATGAGTTTGAGGTCACAGTGAGCTTGTCATCTATGTTTTTGGTAACCCGTATATTACTCGTTAGTCAATTTGATTGGGTGTTCAGATATGAAGGTTTGGTTGTGTTCAGTCTGATATTAACAGCGCAATGGTCGACACTATTATCTCTCAAATACTTGGTCCGTCGTCAAAATCACGGTTAATGATGAGCTCCAACAAGAGCAAAGGTCGAGTCTACTGCTTCTCTTCGAAAGGGACTGACTGAAAGTCTGTCTGGAAACAAAGGTCTAAGTCACGTTTAAGTGATGGTCAGAGTATATACTTCAGGGTTGTTCTTGTTCGGGTGATTGATATTTGACTTTTATGTTAGATGTCTGTCTAAAGTTTGTGCTATCTGACATATTTTGTCGTTGCACTGGTGGAGTAATTCGTCAGAACCAACTTTATCATTTACAACTCACACTGATAAACTTACGTAGATTTGTCGTGGTTAGTTTAGCACGCATACTCTGTAAGCCAGTGGTTTTAAACGCAACACACATTTTCGGCCTCGTTTATACTCGGTTAGGTGGCGATATTTTTCAAAATCTTAACCATAAATGAATTGAGAGTGATAGGCAGCCGTTTTTTTGGCTACATACTTTGGCACTCATCATTCATTTTAACCCAGTGGGATCGTATGGGAAGTGTAAAACTTGACACAATCTTTTAAAGTGGGACTCTAAGAAAAAGTTACTCAAAACGGGTCGATACGCCTTGACCACGTACCATCCAATGTGTAATGTTCCACAGTTTTCCGACGCTGGGTTTCACTTTTGAGGCTAGAACAAACAGTTAAAGAGCCACGATCAAATCACTGAACCCTTTTATGAACTGCACGCCAGTGGGGCTGTACGGTCTGTTGTCATCAATAAACATGTCTAGTGTCGGTTGAATCAAAGGTACACGCTTGATCTCACTACCTCATTTGATAACAATTGTGTCCTTTTGATATGAGCCCAATAGGGCACCATGAAAAGCACGATAAGACTCGGGTTTACGTGTGGCTTCAGCGTAACATCCTTTACACTAGTAATCCACAGTCCATCCAAATATTGACCTTCAGAACAAGGGCGGTTACTTCAGTCGGGTTCTTTAAGATTCTTCATTGAGGGACCATTCTCCAGCTTTCGAAAACTACCTACTACCATGGTTTAATTGCTCGAGTCGGTGTCTCGCACTGCTTGCAGGTCGATGCAGGCGTTCGCTCATAATTGATTATAAAGGGCGTTCACACAATTTATTCCGCTTATGCGTTCACATGTGGTTCGTCGAAAATCGGACAACATCGACTAACTGTAACAAAGCTGACGCCTAATGTTTGCGGGTGTGTGTGTGTGTGGTAGATTAGTGTATTGTTAACTTAAGTCGAAATACTAATGGAATAATTGAATAAGGTTCACAGATCAACTTGGTCTTTACCCCGTATACGTATAGGATAATAGGCAGCTGTGTCCTTTGGGTTGGGATGTGCTTGTGAGCGCGTGTCCACCTTAGAGCCCAATCGCTCTGCAAAACTACTGTTGTGTCTATCAGATACCTACACAACGAGACAGAGTTATTAAAAGTAATCAGTAATCTAAAATATCGCCTAGCAGGTTTAATGAGATCGGAGATTTCGACCTGTCTAGGAAGTCCTAATCGCGGGGTTATCGATTGGAGTTAACAGACAGTAACTGTGTCTCCTCTCGAGACGATCGGGCAACCTGATCATTACTCACAAGCGAAAGTGGTTGAGCGTTCACATATGATAATTCGGTCGTGCCTAATGTGAGGTCAATGGCGCAGTGGTAAACACGGTTGCCTCATGAAAGCATGGCCGGAGTTCTAGTCCCGGCAGTGGCAAGGATATGCACTACTGACGAGCTCTAAATGAGAGCGAAACTCGAGTCTAGTGCTTCTTTTCGAAAGGGGCCGACTGGAAGTCTATGGGAATGCGACAGCTGCGATCAATTGTGGGTGATGTTCAACTTGAAATTAACCAAATCCCCGACTACTCATCAGTAATCAGCTAGTTAAGATATGACCGGCGAAGCCAAATTTCAGTCAACTGAAAATCATTTTTGATCACACAATTGTCACCAGGTTGCTCACTATGTGGTAAAACATACCTCAGTTTCTTTGAAAGTCAATGAATTTGAGTCAAATTAGAAAATTCCTAAGATATATTACTCAAAGTGTTGAAAACACCGGGTCTCAAGTTTGAATACTTCAAAGTGTAACACAGAATTCGGTATGCGATGGATAGCTGAGGCGTAAAATAACCAGAGCCAATACCAGCGGCGGCTAGATCTGTTAACGAAAGAATGCATCCTTTTTTGTTGTATGTGCGTCGCTCCAAGAGTGCATTACTTTCTGAAACAAGTTTGAGGGAATAACTACGGAAGTTGTTTGTGACTTAGGTGTTGGATATTTTCTCGGTAGCAAAAGTTGATGTTCCAACCTCCGAGTACATTACTTACAAAACGTTGAAAGTTAGATAAATACGCACACTACTTTATGTCATAAAGTATGTTTTCTTGTGTATAGGATAGCCAAGAAAATAAGATAAGTGTCAGTAAGGATGATGGTGATGATGATGGAAATTAGTATAAGGACACCTGCATCCGGTTAGGCAATGCCGGTTTTGGCCTGCTAAGCCTTTCTATGAACCTTTTGGGATAACCATTGGATTATATTACGGGTGTTATCAAGTCAAGTCTCTCCGTATTGTTTCCAAATTCCGCTTGCACATGTTTGAATAACCTATTCACTATTATGAGTCTATGTCGGATCGATTCGAAGTTACTGAAGTTTAGGCACTGACCAGAGTATGTGTGTTTCCTATGAACAGCTGGGTTAACGAAGCAATCATTCCGGTGAATAATGAGTAGGCTTAAAAACGGCAAGCAACTGTTGGTCTCAAATTCTTGTGTTTCCTTTAAATTAGGATAACACCTAGTTGAGCGCTGATCTAGATTATCTATTATCCGTTTAAATCAACTGAACGCTGATGTTTCGTAGATCTAAAGCTTTTGCTGTGACAAACTTTCTATACCCGTAGCTAACTCTTATTCAGTTATTAACATGAAAAGTTTGAGAAGATGGAGCCTAGTGAACGTGTCATGGCTACTTGATCTATTTGGCGGTCTGTCTGGTATGTAAACCTTTCTCGGACACTCATTGTTCCTACAACGTCGTAGTCAGATAAGATGGACTATTGAAGCGTGGTCCTAAAATCATGCTTGTTCAAGTTGGAATCGGTTGGCAGCTCTTGGATTATGGATGGTGAACTTGAAATTAATGATTGTCAACGTATAAATTTGCACAAGGTTCGTATCTGCTCAAATTTTATTCCTGTGCAACCCTATCTTTCTCTAGTTCCTAGTAAACTTTTACTGATTCGGCGACGGTGGAATTTGATCCTCTGTGGAAGAACACTGGATAAGTGATCACAACCGGAGGTTGTTGAGCGGATACAGTTGATAGTTCTCCCTAACTTTTAAAGGCATGAACACGATGATACTGTACAATTATGAAACATGGTTGTTCATAAGGAAGATAGGGAAATGACTGAAGTGTTCTCTCCATGGTATCAATGTTCAGTGGTGTGGATCAGCTGGAACAACTACGTTATTGAGTAAGTAGCTATTTGGTATTGGGGTTCAACATGATTTGTCCATTCAGTTGTGATGACGTATAAACATGAATGTTGATGCCAAGGCCGGAAGGTGTAGGGTTTGAAGTAAACAAACGACAATTCGGTTTAGAAATAAAGGCATTTGCTAGCAGGTTAGCCGTAGTTGGTTACATTTGTGAACTTTTTTTCCCTCGATGGGGTTCCATGACTTACAATTTGTGGCTACAAAGGTGGCTGGGTGATTTCGTTGATGTGAATACTGGTGTTGTTTTTCTAGATTATCTGCAAATTGAAGATAATTAGTAAGGTCGAGTAGCGAGCACTGTNGCCGAGAAACTGAGCAATAATGAACTGCTGTTTGAATGACTGGAGTTATACAACTAATTACCATTATGTTGTAGAATAAATAGAACCATGTATTATTCATCTGTCTCAACTCAAGTCGTATAGTAACTGCTCAATTATATAGTTGGCAACTGCGGGCTAAATTGATTGATACGTCAAACACCAAAATGTGTTTGAACTGTCTTACTATAGCTTTTCTGCTTTGTTGTCTCACATGAGTTTGAGGTCACAGTGAGCTTGTCATCTATGTTTTTGGTAACCCGTATATTACTCGTTAGTCAATTTGATTGGGTGTTCAGATATGAAGGTTTGGTTGTGTTCAGTCTGATATTAACAGCGCAATGGTCGACACTATTATCTCTCAAATACTTGGTCCGTCGTCAAAATCACGGTTAATGATGAGCTCCAACAAGAGCAAAGGTCGAGTCTACTGCTTCTCTTCGAAAGGGACTGACTGAAAGTCTGTCTGGAAACAAAGGTCTAAGTCACGTTTAAGTGATGGTCAGAGTATATACTTCAGGGTTGTTCTTGTTCGGGTGATTGATATTTGACTTTTATGTTAGATGTCTGTCTAAAGTTTGTGCTATCTGATATTCTTTGTCGTTGCACTGGTGGAGTAATTCGTCAGAACCAACTTCATCATTTATAACTCACACTGATAAACTTACGTAGATTTGTCGTGGTTAGTTTAGCACGCATACTCTGTAAGCCAGTGGTTTTAAACGCAACACACATTTTCGGCCTCGTTTATACTCGGTTAGGTGGCGATATTTTTCAAAATCTTAACCATAAATGAATTGAGAGTGATAGGCAGCCGTTTTTTTGGCTACATACTTTGGCACTCATCATTCATTTTAACCCAGTGGGATCGTATGGGAAGTGTAAAACTTGACACAATCTTTTAAAGTGGGACTCTAAGAAAAAGTTACTCAAAACGGGTCGATACGCCTTGACCACGTACCATCCAATGTGTAATGTTCCACAGTTTTCCGACGCTGGGTTTCACTTTTGAGGCTAGAACAAACAGTTAAAGAGCCACGATCAAATCACTGAACCCTTTTATGAACTGCACGCCAGTGGGGCTGTACGGTCTGTTGTCATCAATAAACATGTCTAGTGTCGGTTGAATCAAAGGTACACGCTTGATCTCACTACCTCATTTGATAACAATTGTGTCCTTTTGATATGAGCCCAATAGGGCACCATGAAAAGCACGATAAGACTCGGGTTTACGTGTGGCTTCAGCGTAACATCCTTTACACTAGTAATCCACAGTCCATCCAAATATTGACCTTCAGAACAAGGGCGGTTACTTCAGTCGGGTTCTTTAAGATTCTTCATTGAGGGACCATTCTCCAGCTTTCGAAAACTACCTACTACCATGGTTTAATTGCTCGAGTCGGTGTCTCGCACTGCTTGCAGGTCGATGCAGGCGTTCGCTCATAATTGATTATAAAGGGCGTTCACACAATTTATTCCGCTTATGCGTTCACATGTGGTTCGTCGAAAATCGGACAACATCGACTAACTGTAACAAAGCTGACGCCTAATGTTTGCGGGTGTGTGTGTGTGTGGTAGATTAGTGTATTGTTAACTTAAGTCGAAATACTAATGGAATAATTGAATAAGGTTCACAGATCAACTTGGTCTTTACCCCGTATACGTATAGGATAATAGGCAGCTGTGTCCTTTGGTTGGGATGTGCTTGTGAGCGCGTGTCCACCTTAGAGCCCAATCGCTCTGCAAAACTACTGTTGTGTCTATCAGATACCTACACAACGAGACAGAGTTATTAAAAGTAATCAGTAATCTAAAATATCGCCTAGCAGGTTTAATGAGATCGGAGATTTCGACCTGTCTAGGAAGTCCTAATCGCGGGGTTATCGATTGGAGTTAACAGACAGTAACTGTGTCCTCTCTCGAGACGATCGGGCAACCTGATCATTACTCACAAGCGAAAGTGGTTGAGCGTTCACATATGATAATTCGGTCGTGCCTAATGTGAGGTCAATGGCGCAGTGGTAAACACGGTTGCCTCATGAAAGCATGGCCGGAGTTCTAGTCCCGGCAGTGGCAAGGATATGCACTACTGACGAGCTCTAAATGAGAGCGAAACTCGAGTCTAGTGCTTCTTTTCGAAAGGGGCCGACTGGAAGTCTATGGGAATGCGACAGCTGCGATCAATTGTGGGTGATGTTCAACTTGAAATTAACCAAATCCCCGACTACTCATCAGTAATCAGCTAGTTAAGATATGACCGGCGAAGCCAAATTTCAGTCAACTGAAAATCATTTTTGATCACACAATTGTCACCAGGTTGCTCACTATGTGGA
>LOND01004056.1:4285-14832 GCA_014220965.1 Paragonimus kellicotti
TGTTCCACAAATTCAATTTGAAATGGGAGTTGTTACATTAATTTTTCTAATACAAGGTTATGTAGGAGACGATTTCCCAAATATTTCAAGGTCGCGCAGGAAAACACGCCCAAATGTATCTTTAAAGGATTTCGCGGTTATTTGACGTGGTTGACGTCGGAAAAATATTGGGGTAATTCGGCTTGGGCGAGGGAGTACGGGAATTTCTAAAATCCTGTGATGAATTGAGCAGACTCCAGGGCAGGATTTCTTCGATTGCTGGAAAACCTTGAAAACTTGAAAATCCCACGAACTGCTCGGTCAATACAGGGGTTTCTAACGTCCATTCATCGCGAACATTTTCTCCGCATAACCAATGTCTTCACAAGCGGGAAAAGAACACAGTCTCACCCCTAGTAGCACACTGGAACACTCAGCCGTTCCCTGAGTGATCTTTGAGTGTTCCTTTTGGATCACTCACCGAAATGAGATAAATATGTAACTTTCGCCAGCAATATTGATAATAAAAATAAAAACTGTTTTCTTTTTCGAAAACCTATTTTAACACCGAAGTCGCTGGTGTCGAATTTGTTTAATTGAACCACTGCATAAATTTGCGGGGCGCCAAGCGAATAATTTCAGCCATCTTGTTTGCTTTGTTATGTCTGAAATAAGCGGTAAGGCGTTAAATAAGCCGCGAGGTTGTTCGCGTGCTCACGTATACCGTTTGGCTGATCATTTGATTGGGGCATGAGTTATTGATGTACCTTGCTTATTGGCTTATTATTCGCACAACTTCAGTGGACATTCTGACATTATTTCGGATGCAATCATGGATGAATCTTCATTTTCTGAAACAACTGTGAGTTCTCTACCAGATTGTCCGAATGAACTATTGATGTATCTTGCTTATTAGCTGAGATATTCCACTTCTAATACGTACTAAAAACTTTTTTTTCAGGAAGTGGAATTTGCACAAGTTCAGTGGAATTTCCGACATCATTTCAAGGCTGTTGAATATATTGGCGAAGAACGGGATATTCATTTCAATACGTTGGAACACTTGCAACTGTCCGCTGTATACTTTTTTTGCTATAAAAGTTGCTTGATCACAATGGTTTTTTGATAATTGCTGGATTTATGAATTTCGTTACTCAATTGTTGAAGGCAGACAATAGCTTTTATCGTGGTTGGGTATATTAGGCATTCAAATGTAGGTGGCATTTGATTAAATCGTATTATAAGGCTGCGCGCAAATTTTTTCTGACCGTTCCCTGAGTGTTCCCAAAATGTCTCCTTAGAGCACTCAGGGATCACTCAGGGAACGGTCAGGGAACACTCAGGGAACGCTCAGAGATCACTCAGGGAACGGTCGTGCTACTAGGGACGTGTTGAATGTGTAACTGTGGTGTGGTCACATGTAATGTGATAAATAATGTATATATAATATTTTTTGACGATAACTGTGCGATAATAATCTTATTTTCAATAGAGTGTATAGTATTAGCGGGGAATTGTTATAGTATATCACGATGATCACGTGGCCAGCAGCTACTTCTGGAATGATTATCACGTGATAATCAAAATTCCGTACGAAGTTTTGACATTAGTTTGTTTTATAGGGTCAATGTTCAAGCTAGAATCTATATTTCATAGCACAAAACGGTTAATAGTGGTTAACGAGTAGGGTTTGAGGCAGGGGAGACAGCACGAGATGTGATTATTTACTATCGTTGTGTATTGTTTTCTTTTCATAAGGTCTGTTGTATCGTAAATCAGAACACCCTTGTAGTCGTTAACCGGGGTTACACAGTTGGTGAGTGCACACGAAAGGCACTTAACTATGTGCTTGCTAGATCGTTGGCGATGAAAATGAACTGGCGAGGGAAGAACCGAAAATGTTGCCTAAGAGGCATCAATATTTCCCAAGCAATCATGAGTAGTAGTTCCCTATTATAATCCTTGAAAATACGCCGTCTCACCTGACCGAAGTTATCTCCAAGAAATTAAGGGAAACATGAAGCATTTCATCATGAGGTGGTTCCAGTGAGCCAAAGACGGAGGCCGTGGAAGATCCGAACGCCGATACTCAGAAGCTGAGCAAAGAGTGGTAAGAACCCATAGATTTACGAAGAGCAATCCGGAATGGAAGACGCAAAGAGAAGCCTGGAGAAAGAAACCAGAAGAAAACATGAACAGGTATGGTGTATTGTTGATTCATGGTTGAAGTTGGTTGAAGTTACCAACCATATACAAGTACCGCTAATTTGTGTGATATTTCTTTTTGGTATACATGTTGATTTGATAGATTTAGGTAACTAGAGAGAATTGGAACAAAATAAAGCCTGATGTTTCCTTAAACTACTGCCACCACTGAGTGCACAACATCTATCAGACGAACATTACCTTGGGGTTTTTGACGTTGCGAAGACCTGTCCGTTACACGTCTTGTTGATTCACGTTG
This sequence comes from Paragonimus kellicotti, assembly GCA_014220965.1. Classification (NCBI taxonomy): domain Eukaryota; kingdom Metazoa; phylum Platyhelminthes; class Trematoda; order Plagiorchiida; family Troglotrematidae; genus Paragonimus; species Paragonimus kellicotti. Next base: position 6,729 of record LOND01004056.1, read on the forward strand.
ACTTTACATGTTAACATCTTTCATCACAGAAAAAGACTGTGAACTTTTAATATTACTCTTTTCGTGTTTATTCATTGTACTTTCATTTCACGACCGCTTATTTCCTCATTGTTCTGTGGCTTGCTTTTCAAGTTGATCAGAATTCAGTTCGCCTACTGCGTGCAGAAAGCTAAAGTTGGAAACGTCTTCATCAAGTACGGGAATGATTAGTGCTTTCTGAATATTCCTTAGATTTTATCATATCAATCTTTAATATGAAACTTACAAATACTTCGTTTTCGACGCTGTACTTTTCGCTTTGTTGTTAATTTCTGCGTGTTCAAGTGAATTTTACGGTAACATGCCCGTCTAAGCATCATTTTGGAGAGCCATTCGAAGTGTCCCTTGACCATCTTTATACCGGTCCTAGTAAGGTCATTTGAAGGCGTTCGAAGTAAAGGCTTCATGGCAAAAACGATTCCGTTGGAGCAGCTTGCCGGTTCCTGCCAAATGAGATCGCTTGTTGGGAAGCATCGATCACGAGAGAGGTCGGTGAAACCTACGCATTAATGTCAGCATTTCGTCAGTGTTGAATTACGTAAGGTTTGAATTGCTTTAAAAGTTGCAGCAAATAACCAGGATTGTAGTGAAGGTGCCGCCAGCGTGACTAGCCGATTCCGATACCACAATAACCAACTCAGAATCAACTCTGGCCTACTCCAAAACGACACCATCCAGAGTCGGGTCGACCCTTTACGTACATGAGTACTTAGAAATTAGTGGAACTAGAACACGAAATTTACTGTTACGTACGGAGTATGTGAAGGTCGCAATAAATAACAGAAGGCTGCACACATAACCTTGAAACGGTTCCACTGAAGCATACCGTCCTAGTGGTTTAGCACCGCCTAAAGTTTTGGTCCTCACTCTTATGCTTAACAGAGGGGCGTAAGTTGTAGCTAGAAGACGACAGCGTGTCTGCAAACAAACTTCATTTATTGAGTTACTCACCGTTCGCAAGCGGACCTCAGCGCAACAAGCAATGGGGTCAAGGAGTTGGACGTGAGAGAACCTCAAGCACAACCGCACGGCAACCGCCAGAGAGGACGAATGTCGACGGAAACTCCAGTCGACCTTCAGAATTCAAACAAGCGTCAGACTGGTTGGGCGGCGTTCCCAACGGCAATAGCTAAAACATTGTTATCCTAATGAATGTAGCCTACAGCAGTGAAGATGGCGCAGATTCACTATACACCCACGAGTAAAACTGCGACATCTACGCCAACACACTTTGATGTTGGTGGTTTGTAGGAAATTTACATTCACAAAGCAAATGTGAACGGGCGCGACGGTACCGGTCAGACAAATCGCACGTCGTGAGGAGTTCAGGATTCTGGGGACATCAAAGGTGATCCCACCACATCAGCATTTCCAGAAGGGTGACTAATATAAAAAGCTCTCTACCTATAAATTTTGATACTGAGCAACGGCTGCTGTCTCGCTGGTCAGACGCGCGTGAGCCACCCAACACGCGAATGCCCCCTGAGGACGTAACAGAGGGTGTGATTCCCTCATTACGCAAGCGCAGAGTGCTACTGCGTTCAAAGATGCAGTTTTTGGGCTCAGCAGCTGCTGCCATGCATCGCGTTAGATTTAGGTAGACGGAAGTTTGAAGTACCTGAACGTTGAGGAACAAGTCAGATACCCACCGTAACGCGCGTCCTGTGGCGCCTAGGGATTTCTACCGTTATGTGCAGGTGTCTTATGTCCGATAAGGGTAGGGAATTGTACCTACGAAAAACTTTTAGTTGCTGGTCGAGACGCGTGCGAGATACACATATTCAATTATCGACTGTACAATAAGTGCGGACTAGAAAAAATAAAACTACTCGAGATGACGCGCGCGAAAGTGGACGCGCCTCCCTGAACCGGTGGTAAGTTGAGGAGAGAGATCGTCAGGAATGGATGTGGGAGGCAACGTCAGGGTTAACTCGGATGATGCCTGTGTTGTCAAACTCGGGAGTGAGTCGGTGAAAGCAGGTTTAAGGCGGTCAATGGAGACCGTGAGGTGTTGACCAAAACTGTCGATCACGTAAGTTTTTGCAGACCGTTTAATGACACGGAAAAGGTCCTTCATACGGTTGCTGCAGCGGTTCCTTGACAAAGTCTACCTGCAGAAACACAAACTTCACAGGTGCTGAGATTTTAGGAACGTAAGACGAGGGTTGTTGAATACGTGTGGCACTCGCTTGTAGCGACCGCATGTAATTGGCTAGTCTGGTTGGCGTAGTCCTGGGCGTCGACAACAGCTTTCCTTGAAGATTGAGTGGCTTCAGTTGAAAGGCTTAGACGACGATCATAGGCTGGTAACGCTGGGATACTACTGCCATCTGCGACGCAATTGCGAATCCCTAGCGCTAAAGCTTCTATCTAATACATCCGCTCGTAAGCACGTACTGAAGCTCTGAGCTGATGGTAAAAACGTTCTACGAGTCCATTCGCTTGTGGGTGATATGCTGTGGTGCGTGCTCGGTGCACGCCTAACAGCTTGGTCAGTCGTGAAAATAAGGCTGATTCGAATTGCGTACCGTGATCAGTTTTAATGTTCGGCGGATAACCAAAACATGGGACCTAATTTTGGACAAAAGTGCAAGCGACCGATGCTGTTAATGGATCTGACAGCAGTATGTTTACTGGCCGGCAAATGAATTAGTTGGTACACGTGAGTAGGTGGGTATAGCCCCAAAAAGACGGAATTGGCTCGTCGGGGTCCAATTGGACATGTTCAGAACGATCGTTTGCAGTTGGAAAAGCTTCCAACAGGTTGTTCTTGTGTATGTTGACCTAGGAACGTTGACATTCGAGACAGAAACTGGCTCAATGTAGCACGTTCCGATTCATGTTAGGCCAGACGAGTCAATTCGCAGTCAGTCTTAGTGATGCGCGTATTTCTGGGTGTGACAGGTTGTACACTGCTTCGAAGACCACTCCTTGCAATGAAGGTGGCGAAATTGGCCTGAGTCATCCCACCGTATTGTCGCATATTATTGTACTATCTGAAGATGTCAACGGGTCTGTGACGATTAGTACGGTTATTAGTAGGATTAGTAGGTTGGTGTGTTTCAGATTACCCCATAAACGTCCAATCGGACTTTTGAAGTGTGAGACCGGGTCGGCGACTATGGAAGGGCTGTGCGTTCGTGGCAAAGTATCCGCAATAACGTTTGCAGCTCCGGAGACATGGCGGATGTCCGTAGAAAACTGGGCTATGTAGTCCAGTTGTCGAGTTTCTCGAGGCGAATGTCCGTCGGAGTAATTCCGCAAAGCGTACACCAGTGACCTTCGGTCCGTGGAAATAATGAAATCACGGCCCCCGAGTGCGTGGTTGACAGCCCTACACAGCGCACATCGTGCCGCCCTATACACAGATAAAGGTTCACGCGCGAAGGTGCTGTTTCGCTGAGCGTTGAGAGAAGAATGCAATCGGCTGCCATTCCTCCAGAATTGCTTGCTGTAGTACTGCACCTATGGCTGTGTCTGATGCATCCACGGCGATGCTGATCGGTGCATCCGGTTGTTGGAAATGCAACATGACTGCAGAGGCAAGTGCGTCCTTTACGGTAGCGAAGGCTGTAGTGGCTTCGTGGGTTATGCCAAAGTACGTTTATTGCACCGAAATAAATAAGGGCTGCATATGCTTGGCGCAGTTGGGAATAAATCGACGATAGTAATTCACAAGTCCATTGAAGCGGCGGAGCTTGGGAATTGTGTCAGGAAGCGGGCACGATCGAATAGCCTCGATCTTAGAATCGAGCGGTTTAATCCCTTCTGCTGAGATGCTGTGGCCTGAAAAATTCAACGAGGTTTGACCGAGTTCGGACTTAGCTCCGTTGATGTTGAAGGTTGTAGGACGCTAACGTTGAAACAACGTCTATAGTTGGACGATATGCACCTCTGGGGAAGAACTTGCCACGAGGACGTCATCTGCGCATGCTTAAACGGAGACTAATCCACGGGTGACTTCATTAACTGGGCGTTGGAACGTCTGTGCAGCGTTACGGAGACCGAAAGGCATGCGCAAAAATTCGAACAGACCAAATGGAGTGGTGATAGCTGTTTTGGGTATATCCTCCTGTGCTACCGGTATCTGGTAGTAGGCGCGGACTAGTTCGATCTTGTTGATGGACGTTTCGCCTAACCATATTGGTAGTTACATCGTGGACGTATGATACAGGGTACCTATCTGGAACAGTAGCATTGTTCAATCCACGGTAGTCTCCACAAGGGCGCCAATCGCCTTCCGTCTTCTTTGGCACCATGTGCAGAGGAGAGGCCCATGGTTTCTGATAGTTGTGAACAGTGGTGGTGTTGTTCGTAGCTCGGGTTGATGGTTTTGGTATTGGTATGTTCGCCGAGCTTGGCATTTAGGTTGCAAACGTTTCATCACCAAACGAGATCATCGTCAGTGCATAAGTGTTCCAGCGTATATTTTTTGAGCGTAGAGTTGGTGAAGTTCTAACATACCAATACCAAAACCATCAACCCGAGCTACGAACAACACCACCACTGTTCACAACTATCAGAAACCTACATGGGCGCACAACGCTAAAGACCGCTCGTTGCTGGGAGACCTTTGCTTGCAGAGGAGCTTCCACGCGTGAGCAACTATTCTTTTTGCATGAATGCCTGCGTCGAAACATTCTTCCACCAAGTATCAACTACAGACCACCGCTCAATCATCCACAAGCTTGGGCAATAGCTAGACAAAACGGAAGACGGATGTTACGTATGTTAATAACCGATGCCCCATAATCGGTTACAAAAATATGAGAACATCGTGATAACTAGAGAAGAAAGCAGTAGACAAATAGTGGACGAGCATCAGCTACAGAAATTAGAGGTAGCGACAGAACAGCGAGTAGCAAGAACCAGGAATAGGAAGGGAAAGGCACTCGAAGAAAAAACTCTCAAAATTGGCAAATAAGAATGCCAACACCAACAACGACACGTGGACCAGAAATCCACTGAATCACATACCATCCAACGATGAACAAGACGTCCGTCACCGAGCTCAAATAAAACTCCTCTAACACGAGGATGTCAGACAAACTATGGAATACTTTGCCAATATGTAGCACAAATCTAACGGCTTGCCAGAAGAAGTACAGTACCAAATCCGACGAACAATCTTCCCAGTCATGACCCGCAACAAACTGTCCGATAACCCCACCCAACGCGATCAACGACCATTGAACAACCTCAAAAAGCATGACATCATCATTTTGTCAGCTGACAAAGGAGGGATGACGGTTGTCGTGGACAAAGCAGACTACGTAGAGAAAGCAAAGCAGCCGCTCAGTGACACAACAACCTACGCCTACTCGATGCTGATCCTACTACAAAACTGGCCAACAAAGTCATTACCGCACTGAAGAAACTAGAGGGCCTAACGCAACGAGATAAGCAATACAGAGAACGCTGGAAAATGCACCGTAATGATGCAATACTGTTTCGTGTCCACTTCTGCGGATACGCAAAAAATACACAAGGGACGGATGTCCCACTGAGATCACTTGTGCCCTACCGGACAAACAACCAACCTTTACAATTGGCAAAAGGCTAGTTCATACGACTGCGATATCATTCATCGACGGTCGATGAACATTCCATCACGCAATCTCTGCAATTCGCAAAACTAAAAAAATCAGGATAGAGGAAGACGAAGCAGCGTGATTTTCAGTTTACTACACACTAACTCTTCACGTCACAGTGACGTCAGGCCTAGCCAAGAGAGCACTATCGAAAGCTGCTGATGAAAGATGACTCGACCGTAGATCACTAACGCAGATAGTACGGAAAGTGCATATTCAACCTCGTGGAACTGTGTTTGTTCGACATACTTCACATTCAATGGTCAAGTCTACGAACAACTTAAAGGAACTCCAATGGGTTCGCCCATATCCGGATTCATCGCAGAGGCGGTCATGCAGAGGTTAGAGAATATCGCGCTACCGGTGATCAAGCCCAAACTCTGGATACGATACGTTGACGATACATTCGTAATCCTTAAGCGCTCAATGATTGAAGACACACACAGACTTATCAACAACGTTTTCAACGACATTAAATTTACGATGGAGATTGAAACTGACAACCAACTACCGTTCTTGGATGTACTAATCAGCCGCAAACCTGATGGAACGCTGGAGACATCAGTTTACCGAAAAGAAACACACACGGACCAATTGCTTAATTTTCATAGCAACCACCCAGTATGCCATAAAAGGAGCTGCATTCGAACTCTGTTCAAACGAGCTGAAACACACTGCAGCACCGCAGAGCTCCGAAGAAAGGAAGAAAACTGCTTACTGTGTACCGAGCACTTCTTTCCGTAACTAACGGCATCCATACCTATCGCTCTACTCAGACGGTGCTAACTGCAGAAATAAAGAGATCCGAACTCTACCGAAATATCAACAAAACGAATTGTACTACCATACATCAAGACTATCGGAAATGACAGCAAGACTTCTGAGACCACATGGTATCACGCTAGCACACAAACCAACGGCAACACTACGGAGAATACTATCAAAACCGAAAGAAAAACTCAGACCCGCCGACAGAAGCAACGTCATTTACAAAATCCAATGCAATGACTGTGGACAACACTACGTCGGCCAAACCGGACGGAAGTTATCAACACGAATACGTGAACACGAATTAGCCATCAAGAGACACGATCAATTTTCTTTGATCTCCGTCCACGAAGATGAAACTGGACACACCTTCAACTTGGAATACCGCAGAAGTCCTTACTCAGGCCAACACCAGACATGCAAGAGAATTTCTCGAGGCTTGGCATTCATCGGCCGGGTCAATAAACAAACACATCGAGCTGGACAAAATCTATGAACCAATGCGAACCAAGGATTTGAAGAGATGTAGACACCATCAAGCCCAAATGCCGGTGAACCTGAACGGAGCAACTTGAACAGATCAGACCAAAGTCGAAACCAGCCAACGAATAACCAATCGGATAGAATTCCAAAACGAAGAAATGACTTACTCAATCAATTTACAAGGACCAACCAATCAGATTCGGGTCAAAGTTCGACAGCAACAAGGAACAGCCAATCAGACTCCAGATCAAAGACTCAAGGACGACAGGAAATAACCAATCGGACATCGGGTCAAAGTTCAAATACATCAAGAATCAACCAATGGTGAATCAGGTCAAAGGTCATGAACAACAGAAAGCGACCAACCAGAACTCAGGTCAGAAGGTCAACTCACTCTGCTATATAAGAGCAGGCATCCATCGAACTTCACCAACCTCCACGCTCAAAAACTATACGCTGAAACACTTACGCACTGATGATGTCACCTCGTTTGGTGATGAAACGTTTGCAACCTAAATGCCAAGCTCGGCGAACATACCAATACCAAGATGCCCATGGACTATCGGAAGGACGAATTATACCCATGTCCAGCATGTGTTGAAATTCGGCACGAGCAATGCGCAGTTTGTCTGGTGCCAGTCTTCGTGGTCGTTGAAAAACTGGTGGGCCTTTCGTCTTGATGTGATGTACCACGTCCGTAACGACGGCAGGTAGCTCGTTCGATGGACGGGTCAATTCTGTGAATTCACGCAATACTGCTCGGTATCTATCATCACCGCTTGGTTCAGCAAGCAGCGGGCTGAGGACAGACGTCGAGGAAATGGTCCATTTGGTGCATATAAACGTTAGAGGATCTAGGAACTTGTGATGGCCTGCGTTAACTAATTCAAAATGTTTAAGGAAATCCGTGCCCAGGAGGGTATCTGATACGTCCGTAACAATAAACATCAAACGGACAGCGCACCGCAGGCTTGCATCCAACATGAGAGAGAGTGTGTCAGAAGTGCGTATTGGGGTTCCATTGGCAGCCCGGAGCTTGGAGGGTGTCAAACGGGACATATCCTCTTTTCTAAGCGGTACGCCACCGACTTGAGCGCTGATGTCTACCAGAGAACGCAACCCATAATTTCTATCGGATATGAAAAATAGGCGAGCAAATGGGCAGCGCTACCAGCAATAGCTTTCGCCATTACTTGCTAGCAGTCGCGTTTCCCGGGACAGTT
>LOND01004057.1:5040-15899 GCA_014220965.1 Paragonimus kellicotti
AAAGAGGCTAAGCTTCATGAAACTCGAAATATTGCTTGTTACTCGCAGTACGATAATAGTAAGTATGTAAAATCCATTAATTATTGGCACAAAGGTTACTTATATTCAGGTGATGAATAACGTCAACAAAAATACGCATTCTATGCCTAAATAGCAGCGTACCGAATATAATTTAGTAGCAAAAATTGTATAGCAGAGTTCTTGATCTTATTGAAATCCAAATAGCGTAGCAGAAGAAACTTTGACATTTGCGAATCACCAACCGTGATAGTGGAGCTTGCGGAATATGACAGACGGATAGGTTGATGTCTGGGTGGTCTTTGACTTGTAATCCGTTTGTTGGATGAAGTTTATACAAGTCTTGGAGTTGAAGGTGCTTGTTATAGGACTGCGAATTGCTTAGTTTGTGTGACGGCATCAAGGTAGAATGTGTTGTTCAGCATGGTGAGCATAAGTCATTGAAACACGCAAGCAGCCAGTGTCCGCAGTCGCAAGACACATCCTGACCACTGGTCACGTCATCGACCCGACCTGTGCATTCAGAATCTTATTACGTCATCCCAATCCAAGATTCTTGCGGTTTGCTGAGGCTGTCGCAATCAATCGACTGAAGCCGGCCCTGTGTGTTCAGAAACAATTGTTCGTGAGCTTGACCCTACCCTGGACTTAGTGACCTTCCCTAACCCATCAATCGACTATGTATTCCACCCACCCCTAACTGTTCGATATAAAAAACCGTTTCATGTTATTGTAAATTTGGTACTGATGAGTCAATACGAAATGCTTGCATCTACCAGTTTTCGTGTTCTAACGGTTTTGTTCAAAACCTGAGAAACAGTAACAGTGTCCTGGCCAAGAGCCATGACAAACCATGAACTAGGTAATGCAGGGTTAGCAACTACACTAACGTTGCTGACAGAGTTAGAACCGTTGACCATGTCGGGCACTATGTCGGACGGTGATTGAATAAAGCGCTGTTTTTATAGTTCACAGTAGTCTTCGAAATGTGAATCAAGGGGGTCTCCGTGTTGGGACACGTCACATGTTGGATATGACGTTAGAAAGCTAATTGACTTGGTTACCTACATGACCGTTTCAACAGGGTAGTTAAGGCATGTGTACGGATGGAGGTGTTGTGATGACCTCATCATGATGTTCTAGTTGACCGAACAGCGACCTCCCAATTTTGAATGTGGTCACTCGGACACCATTACTGTTCTTGAATCACTATTTGACATCGTTTTGTCAGATGACAGTTATCAAAACGGTGAGTACACATTTTCTCCAGATATGGGGAGTGTTTTTACTCACACCATCTGTGCAATTAGGAAAAATCAGTTTTAGTATACCAATATGTCGCTTTTATAAACTGTATTCATTCAAGAAGCTTCTCTTACTAACGCGGTTCAGCACAATTTACCATTGCTTAGATGACGTAATTACAGTAAGTTTCAAAATAATCCAGTTTATGGGTCCATTGTGAAGTAAAAAGAGGACGGGCAATAGGCTCGTGTGTAGTTTTCCAAGCTGAATCTCACGAATCAGTCTACACGCAGTCCCCCATGTCTGATACAATAACATGTGAGGAGAACAACCCCTGATGCCGATACTGTTATAACGATAAATTATTCTTTCCACCCGTCAATTCTCACTGAATTTAGAAAATCACTTTTTGTCAAACCACATGATCGATCGGTTGACTTCTGTCGACTCATATGCAATCCGCGTGTCCCTGTGGCTCCGTTCTCAAGTGCCAGGTTCTCGGAAACAAGTGATGTCGTGTCAACTGTTGGAGCGAAATGCCCGTGTCCGTCACCACGAGTGAGAAATTTTATCAAAGAAAATCGACAGAATGTTCTCAAGCATCCAATAAATGAGGTTGGCTCTTCACCGACTGTTTGTACGGTTTCCCCGAGAAAATTATTTCACAATTCTTACTTGTAATGAAATTGTACAACTTGCGGCCAGTTTTCATAACTATGTATCTCCAATCAGTGACAACTTTCCTGACTATTGATAAAGATGTAGGATGCCCAGAGTAACTGGAATATCTCTATCGCATTATTACAAAACAGGCTGTTAATTTACAGCTTCATCAATACACTGTATGTTAGCTGGTGCTAGTTCGAACAAAATTATGATACTCAAGCATTGAGCTACATAGGCAATGCTAAGGATCAAATCCCCTCGTCTAGTTGCTTCAAGTTTTGCGGCACCCTGTTCACAGCTTCGGTTACGGATGAAGGTAAGTCGTATCTGGGATACCGCCCTTACTTAACTGATGGGAATGTCGGGCAGACAGAACTGTAATGTGCGTAAAAATGTTTAATCTGGTGACAACGAGCATACGAATCATTAAATCATATGATGAAGATTAAATTTGATTAGAACTATTAAGTTACACATGGGCAGAAGGACAGTGAGTTACAAGAAATTTGAAACAGTTTTTTCTGTCAAAGTCAGGAGGCACAGAGATCTTGCAAACGACATGAGTAGGCTGAAAACTTTGTTCGATCAATAATGCTGTGACCAACTAGGCTTGAGTGATGTTCACCTAGACTGTAAATTGATTTTCTGTTTTAAACTGCTTTCTTCTGAAATGTTAAAGTCTAACGATGAAAGTTCTAGACTACTCCCAAATAAAACTACGTACGAAATTATTAAGAATTTTGATACGAATAATGGGAAAAGAAGCGATTATGGTAGAATGTACTCAACTTTTTAAACATGTGAGGTAGGTGATCAATCCTAAGTGATAATACGAATTTCCCACTGAAAATAGCTTTCACTTAAAGAATTAATAACCAGTCTTTGTTCGTCCAAAACGTTTTTTCCATCAGCTAGCTACCACACTGGCGATGCTTCACAAACTCAGCCAATCTGACCGGCGCACGAAAGAACAGTTGGATCGACAGTGTTTGAACTCGGGGGAGCTTAACATGAAGCAGAATTCTGTGGAACTGCGGAAAAGTGTTGAGAAAGAACACAGCAGGACTGTACGCGATAACCACATACGGTTTGAGACTGTAGTCGAAAAGAAACGTTTCGAGTTTGCGGAGAAACAAGCTGAAGTGAGTTGGCTCAGCGGTGAGAGATGGGTTTGAGGAATCGTGAAAACGCTATATACTCATGCATGATATGTTGCCCGTTTTTCCACATTTTCAGTCCTGTCAGATAATCCCGATCGGTGCACATGGTTTTCATTAAAGACACAGAGACCACTCAATTGGATGCACATGAATGCTGTGATTGTATATGTTTATGAATCCGACAGGTATACATGACTTGAGGTGTATTACTACAAAGTACACATAATTAGTGTTTCATAAAAGGCTGGCGATGGGACAGGATAGGTGAGACACCACAAAGTGTACAGTCCATAGTGAATTTATTCTAAATGAAAGGATAAATTGAGCTACCGTGTTGATACGCGCATGTTTATAGGAGTTACAGTCTGAAACTAACGATTAACATCAGCTTCAAGGGACAACGATTGTTCAGAAGAACCACGTCTACCTTGAAAATGTGGTTATCGTTCGATAGAGTAGCATGATTTGTCAATGGGATTACGGATAACTTAATAGCGTCAAGAACGTAAAGGCTAGCGTTCGAAACCCGGCCTGGGTGTGGATACGCGCCGCAGCTGATTAAGCTAAGGATATTAATCACTTGGTGTATAATCCCTTTTACACTAAATACACACCTTTCTTCCACTGTTATTCAACGTAATATATATGTTTGCTTGAGTTGTAATTGCCCAGTTCTCACACTATGTGGTTGTCTCTACATTGTTCAGCTAACCGCGTACTGCCCGAGATGAAAGTTTGGTTTCCATCACTCGAATCCATGATAATTAGTATCCATGTTCTTTTTGTGTTAACTGACCTAAAAAATGATATTAGTTGTAACAGATTTCGCACCCTCTTTACATCATTTTGGTTTATAGCAAGAACGTTGTTTGGGTCCTAGTCGGAAGGAATTTGTAGCTGACTCAACATACAACAAATTCCAAACTAGACGATAAAACTGCGCTGTCGGGTATTCACTGGAAGTAAACGAGCAGAAATTTTGATTCGGAAGAAGAAGCTATTGGTTGGTCTTCATTTCGTGGGCAAATCTTAAATTTCAAGTAATCAATGGGATCAAAACGTTGGTCCTCATGTCAGTTATCGACAGTCAAGGCCACATTAAGATCATACAGTCACGAGTCTTTGATTCGAATTCCCAAGCTTGAATAAACACAGTCAAATCAGTTTTATCGCTTGTCACTCGACGTAAACTACATCGCCGGCTTCAGTCTCATCTCCTAGGTCGCTAGTTGTAGAGAATGTGGACCCGTTTATATGCGATAAAGTGTCAGTTCAGTTTAGCTGACATCGTCAGTGGAATTATCGATTCGTTTCTAGAAACAATGTAGAATGTAGAGTCCAAAGCAGTGGAACACACCAACTGGTTCGTCCGTTTGTTCCCAAGTGCGATGATTTGAATCGAATGAAACAACGAGGCTTTCTTTAACAACAATCAACTGTAAACAGTCGGCTGTGATTTCCGTACGGGCATATTCATATATTGGTACATACAAAGTCAATATGGTACGTGCTTGCATCTTAGTAATTTCTTAAACATGATGCGTGGTCATTTGGCGATGGGGTCTTACGACAATGGAGGCTAACAGTACCAGGAAGCAAATACGAGAGACCAAACTCTTTAAATAGTGTACCAATGATGGAAGAAGAACACAGAACCCTTTTGCAGAAGCTGGACAGATGCCTACAGGACGATCTGCGGGTCTTCCAAACAACCTCAGCAAGTTCTGACCCAGGGTATTACCGGCTCAGTCATACACAAATAAGCAACCATCTCGCGCAAATCTGCATTTGGGCCGGTCCTTTGTCGATCTGGTCACTTAGGACGATATACGCTGCGCTCTGAAATTCATGAAAAACTACACCACACGGTTAAACACGGTTAAACAATTCCACTTGCATTACATGAGAACAAGGTTTTGTCAAATTATTCTAACCCTTTTCTACAGACATGAGGTCGGCTAATTCAAGTGTACCAACTTCACATTACGCTTGTTTCTAAAGTGAACAATCTAGCCTCGTTTAGAAATGCAACATATATTGCCATCTTTTCAATACTGGTACTCTGTTTACATGAGGTATTGAAACACGTACTTGCAATTGCTTGTTCTTCAGTTTGCACTTCTGCATGTTTTGTCGAACAGACTCCACCCTACTTTGGAATTCGTATTCCATATCTTTCAGCAAAGCTTTCGGTGGCATGTTTACTTTATTCGTTTCAATTACACAAGACTCAGTCATCAGATCAGTCCAGGTATTCTATACTCTTCTACATCTAGCACACTATCGTGATTCGTCGGTCATTGTCGAAGGTTACGCCCTCCGGTTTCTATGCGGTGTATGACTGGGTGACCAGTTAACTTCTGTGTTATTTACCACGGCAATGGAGGTGTTGTATCACGTCATGAGCATGGGTGCCAGGTTTGCAACACTGGGGTTTGTGGCATCGTCTACGCTGATGATATCAATATCTTGGAGGTAGTCGGACTACAACTCAACACTTGGAACCGAGTGGTCACTAGTGGTGGCCGTGAACACAGTACGACAAGTTCATTCACTCGTCCTCTAATCCTTCTTGGTGGGCTGGACTATCTAAATGTAACTGCCACTATCCTAATTTCACGCAAATAACAACTGGAGTTGAATGCTCTCGAGTCGTTGTAGAACTTTTCAAAAAACTATCCGTTTGGCTCAATTTTCAGGGTTAATTACCTCCCGTTTGTTGCATTTTTAACGTGCCCAACGGAGCGCATGTGCACTATTTTGCGTTTCGGTGACGTAAGTCTTGATGACTGCTTATTAGATCTATGACTCTGTAAAGCTCCCTTCTCCTTTCCCCGTCTGATACCTTGGATGGGTACATACTACAGGCGTCGCAAATGCGTTAGGCTGGAATCATCGGCCTGCGTTTGTTTGGAAACGCACTTGCGGTTTCCACAAGCTCACAGCCTGTGTTGTAGGCTGGTAATTACAACATTGATACCCAATTCGGCTAGTCAGACGTTATAAAGAACGTCTAACTGTGCACAGTACCATCCCAATTGTGATTAATTTGCACACACAAGCAGGGCAAGTTGTACGCACACCTGTTATTAGTTGACAACATTCACTTGAATAGCAACTGCTGGCTAACCTAAATCATAGAACATTGTCAACAGTGCATTGTCAGCTGATGAAAAAGGTGTTACGCCGCTTAATCTTACAACTTCTTCGTGTAACTTTTATTTGCGTTTCTGCTGGGGTTGACTTAGACTATGATTATCGGTGTTCTGTTCACTTGCGTTTTCGTTATATTTCCTGTTACTTCGATGTGTACTATCGTTTGGTACGCCACAGTTTACTGGTGCCAACCTGTTTGCATACATGTGTGTGTTTAGTGTACCTACACATGTAACATGGGCATCTTCAGTTGCACAGAGTTAATCGCACGGCACGCAAATCCGCCCAGAGAATAAAACAAGCTGAACATCGATTGCAAGCTCACTCGTTACAGGTGGTAAATCGACTTATTGGATTGACATGTTCGAATGCGCGTTCGCGATGGCATACGGATATGTCGGATTCCGCGGATGCCCGAAAAATTCGTGTAAAGGAACTGAGGTTAGTAAATGTTTTTTTCTATATAGTGCATGTTGTATTCGTATTCCGGTGCAATCAACAGTAGGCCCTACGGGCTGTAACAGCGGTAGAGAGAACTCGTGACCCGGTAGAAGTACGTACTATGCCCCATTTACAAGTTGTAAGGTCATTCTTATGTGCGTGGACGAATGAGCCGTTGGTCGTTGAAGGCGCGACCAAATCAGAACGCAGCTTGAGTCTCAGCACGAGTGTGGGGCACACAGGCGGCCTTGACGCGTATACAACAGCGCATATCGTTTATCCTTGTACCTGTTGCGTGGCACGTCCTCATACACATTAGCGCGTTTCTTGACTGTTTATTCTATTGACCCAATCATTCAATCGACAGTTCTTATTGGTTGCTCTGTTGATGCTGTCGTCAACGTGTGTAACCTAGTTCTATTTTTAAAGGCATGCTTGCTTTTGGCACCTTATCGTGTGTTTTGCGATTCACATAGCTGCGTTTACATAAAGTAGGTTGACAGTCCTGAAAAGTGATCATTCTAATGACAGTTCCGCTTGTAACTGTCGCATAACAACGGAAATTGCATCCAAACATGTGTGCGTTTCTGAATGTAATAGATAGTGGATTCTGGTCAGATCGTCATTTGGTAGGCTTACCAAATACTCGCAGACCAAACGCAATGGAGAATTAACAACATTGCACTGATTGCTACTGCTGACAACAACTCCCAACGAAGCTCATTCTCATCAACTTTGTGAGTATTAGGTGGGGAATATTCCCAACGAATCACGGGAAGAATACAGTGACTCCGCTGCTCCACATCAGTTTGTTTGTGTTACTTCGACTCAACATCGACTAGGTTCATCACACTGGATTGAAGTGCTTTGTTTCATTTAAGTCAAAACGGATGTCATGAATAACCCCAAAACACTAGACATATGAACAACTTAGGAGAACAATTTGCCTCAGCAACATAAGTCGCTACCAAGAGGCTGTTTTACGTTCGCCACTAAGCAGAACTGTTGAAAAAATTACCCTAAGGTTCCCCCTTCACTCACGGCGTGTTTGTTGGTTCGTCGAATTTGTTGGCATTTTTGATGTGTTCCACTGGCCGTTGTAACATCTTGCCACAACTAGACTGAGAGAATGAGGTTTAGCACTGTGGGTCAACGGCTTGCAATTTATTCCGTGGGGAAAAACAGATGGTTTATCCTGGTGATTTGTCTGAGTAGCCCTCTGACTCATCAATTCCATTCATGTGTGATGCTGCGAGTTCGAGTTCACTGAGTAAGAGGAATTTATGCGTTGTCAGCTGGGTTGGAAAAATCCAAGGTACACAGCAACGGTTCGTTTTATAAAGCATGTCTATTGAACTGAATACATCAGCAAATAAAAGGCAAGTTAATGATGTTAAAAGGAGTCACGAATGTGACACAAACGAGTGTTA
The DNA here is from genome assembly GCA_014220965.1 of Paragonimus kellicotti. Taxonomy (NCBI): domain Eukaryota; kingdom Metazoa; phylum Platyhelminthes; class Trematoda; order Plagiorchiida; family Troglotrematidae; genus Paragonimus; species Paragonimus kellicotti. The sequence goes on from LOND01004057.1 coordinate 13,157, forward strand.
CACGGTCGACGCTTGGGAGTCTTCAAGTTACAACAATCCAAAGCTCACTTTCTGTCCAGGAAATATTAAATCGTCTGCATTGAAAAGTAAGCTACAAACTCCACTTGCCTCGTTGATTTTGTTTCAAAACGACAGCAAATCAAACAAAAAATGCCTACTTCTGAAGCAACTGTTCCGTGATAGTGGATCGGGCTTTTTGGAATCAAGTTGAAACCATCCATGCTTCAATGTAACCCAAACCCACCCAAGGTTACAGTGAGACGGATGAGCCACCGTTTCATTGACAAGTTGTGGATGCATACCAGATTTGAGTGAGAACTGAACTGACGAGTTATTTAACTGGATTCGAGCCGAATTCAATTCTGAGTTCATCACGAACCGTTGTAACAGGATATCACTTGGTCTTGATATTGAGGACATTGAGCGTAAACTAGTTAATGAGCGTGCAACAATCACTGTTGAAGGAACCTACATGAAAAACAGATGATTAGGGTAAACCCTTCCATTAAATGCATGTTATTATGAGGTATCTTTTTGAAACTAAAACGTCGTGACTATAAAGAGATGGACAAATTCTCATTGCTGATGTTGTAAGCTACTCAGCAGAAACCAATTAACTTGGTTCGTCTGAGGGAACTAATACAACGTTGATTCTTATTATTTCCGTTAAACATGGGTGTTTAGACTGTCAAGTTTGCTTTCCACCTATGTTTAATAGATTCACTAACGAAACAGAGTGATATCCGTCACTGCTGTGTAATTCTTGAATGGTCTGGACATTCGGCCATTAGTGTAGTGAGTAGGAGCGATCATGCTATACTACTCACACCACTGCTATTCAGTAGTGGAACCAGAGCATATATTTTGACATCGAAGTAGCCGCAGGAAAAATACAAGAAGAAACATTGGAGTGCAGCATCGCATGAAATGGTTCTTGGTACGTAAGGGAACGTAAGGAACTGAGCGTTGACGTCTGTGGCAGCCGTGACGGTCTGGGCCGAGTACCGTATGCAGATGAGTGTTTTCGTTTGTTGTCTTGTTGAAACGCATAACCCACGCGTTGCTTTCCTGAATAAACAACCCTTGTGCCATCCGCGTTTTGGATCACAACACTAATGTCTTGGTCTTCTCATATGACATATATAGTGTGGATCAACAGCAGGCCACCAAACCAGGTTTCATTTAGACTTGACTCCATATTGTAAAACAAATTTGGAGAAAGTTTCTCTATGTCAGCCCATCATAAGCAGGACTGATGTGAAAATTATTGCCTGCAAGAACTGGAGTTATCATTGTTAGTAGTAGCAGTTCGTGATGTTTTGGTGCACGGAATAATATTTCTTACTTTCGGTTGTATTATGTGGTATGAAATGCAATCTTCATAGTTGACTCAGTAAATGTGATAAAGTAGTAACACACTACTCATATTGCTGAAAATACCATGATTAAACTTAGCAATTGGACCCCATTACTCTACAGGTCAATCGAATGGGATGCACGTGATGGCCGACTCGCAGATCAGCAGCGTTCAAAAACCGGTACATTTGTTCCAAACTTGCGACAATTTCATCTTGCTATTCCAAAAGAGCTGAAAACGTGGCAGTGAATAACTGTTGTGTGTACAAATGACAAGATGATTACACTGAAAACAAACGTATTCAATTGAACTGTGTTACTGAAGTGAAACCGAACAGGTTGCGAAAGCAAATTGTACATGTGAACTGGATGACCAATCTTTTCGTGAAAACATACTAACACGGTAATAACGACTGCTTCCAGACCGCGTTTGAAAAACCACAGAAGGAACTTTTTACTGTTACGTTTGTAACGTAACTCGTCGGATTAATTGAAAGGTAGATGTTAGGACGTGCCGTTGTTTCATAAGTCACTTTGACCCTAATAATTCGTCCTTCTGCCTAGATAAACAGATGATAAATGGGATCCTATTCCTGTTTACAAAAAATAAGGTATATTTTTGAAACTTGAATCTAATTGAGTGAGGAAAGTGTCAGTCCTCCCGGTGAGTTTTTAGCACAGTCACATTTGTGACTTCTCGTAGGTGAGGCATAGCGTTAGATTCCACGAACAACTTAGCAAATTGAATTCAGAGTGACCATTCCCTGGCGGCAAACCCTTGACATTTATGTTAAATGTTTGTCAGTGCCCACAAGTCTTGTCGCGGTTAGTTTGTACGTCTCAGCAGCTATGCGAAATCAAAATTGGTTCGCCGGTGATATTAACCAATACAGATTTGGTGGCTAGTTGGATGCGAGTTTTGGGTAGATCATAATATCCGGTCGTCCCCTTAATAAATACAGTTCAAGTAACCAAAAGTACATATCTGTTAGCAGTTTCAACTTTGTTCTACCATTAAAACTAATCGAAAACATAGAGAAAAATGCCTATCATGAAACAAATTCATGAGTCTAGTCTACTGCTTTCTAAGAAAATATTTCTGTTTATTTAGCTTTGGCTTAACCAGTTAGTACCCAAAGTACTAGTAAGTAATATATGACGGAGTATCAAAAATGCAATGGAACTGCATGCATTAGTAGTAGTAATAGTCGAGCAAAGTCAGCAAAACTGTCCTGACAAAATAAAACGTCAAAGTTATGTTTTCCCCCAGCAAGCCGTTAGTAATGATTATAATTTTCATTCATCCTAGGAACTGCTGTGTAACGGTAAAGGTATGCTGTTAGAAAGAGAACTGAGGACAGATGGAGTCACAATGAGCCAGGCTTGT